>VZSV01000185.1:718373-746781 GCA_013398735.1 Nothocercus julius | reverse complement strand
AGCGGCTCCGCCACGAGCTCAACCTGGACGCGGCGAGCGCGGCCGAGGCGCTGCGCGACTTCACGGCGCTGCGCGGCACCTACAGCCTCGAGGTGAGGGCGGCGCGGGGCCGCGGGCCCTCCCGGCGCCGCGGGTCCCTTCCCTTCCCGCCCCGCTGGCTGCAGCCCGTGGCGCTTTTCAGTCGCCAGCGGCTCCTGAGGGAGCGCGAAGGGCGCCGGGTGCTGCCCCGGAGCCAGGCTGGGCCGTGCCCCGCTCCGGGGACGCCGTTTCCCGCTCGCCGTTACCGCGGGGCGCTGTCAGAGCCGCGGGAGGGTGCGCGGGCCCTGCGGCCTGTGTGTATGTGCGTGTATATGTCTATGTGCGTGTATACGTGCGTCCACATGTGTGTTCCCGCGTGCGCTCGCGGCAGGGGGAAGCCGCGCACTGGCTGGCGTGCGCCCTGTACGTCGCCTGCCGCAAGAGCCTCGTCCCCACCGTCGGCAGCGGCCTCATGGAGGGCAACGGCGTGTCGCTCACGCGGATCCTGCGCTCCGCCAGGCTCAGGTGCGTCGCCCCGCGCCTCCCGCGCGCCCGGGGCTCCCGGCGCTGCCAAACCCTGTCCCAGGGTGCTGTCATTAAAAACAGTAAATCCTCTCTTGTGCCAAATGGAAACAAGATGCAAATAGGTAATTTGCCTTTCCCTGAGTTTATCCTCAGTCCTTTGAAAAGCCACCCACATCATCTGACTAACAATTGTTCCACCCACAGACATTTTTTTTTTTCCCCTGTTCTTTCTTTCTTTTTGTAGTTAGTTGAAATGCAGTAGACGTCTGAATCTTTCATTAATCATCCAGATGAAGCTTGTGCTTGACTTGGGCTGTAGGGCAAATCACCAGGTTTAGTCTCTGCTGCTGCGTCGCGTGGGGGTTTTGGGAATGCCAAGCTATGCAGTTCCATAAATGCTCCTGTGCTCCAAGGGTTTTCCAGGCAACCTCGCTCCATTGCCGCTATGGCATCCATCTAACCCATGATGTAACTCATAATATTTCATGTTCCATTTAAAAAGCCGTTTTCGGCTGGACAGACAGAGGGTGGTTGTCTCTGGTTACACCTTTCTATGAAGGTCTTTCCCTCTTTAGTCTCCCCTGACCAGGGTAGCTCTGCAAACCAGCATTGGAGTGCGAGCAAGCATTTCCATGTCTGTGCCGTAAAGGGCGTCGGAATAAAAGCCTAAATATAAGGAGGCAGAAAGCCTTAGTGTGTACAGTTTGGCAGTGTCTCAAAATAAATGTTAAACCTACATATTAATTAATCAATCTAGTTGCCAAGGATTAAATATGTCGCATTGTGCCTTTATCAGAAACTGACAGAATAAATGAATCAAGTTAAAGCTCAAAATAAAATAGATTTTTTTTTTTCCTTCTCCTTTTAAGTTTAATTCAGTTTTTCAGCAAAATGAAAAAGTGGATGGACATGTCAAATCTACCACAGGAATTCCGAGAGCGAGTGGAACGGCTGGAGAGAAATTTTGAAGTGTCAACGGTGATTTTCAAAAAGTTTGAACCCATATTTTTGGATATATTTCAAAACCCTTATGAAGAAACTTCCAAGCCACAAAGAAGCAGGAAGCAGAGGTATTTGTGAGGCTTAGTGATCCGAAGGAGGCTTAGCAGAGAGAACCAACACGGATGGGTGTTTTGTCTTGGCTCGGGTTGTTGTGCAGACCGATTGCTTCAGGACATCAAGCGGCCTGTGCTGAATGGGCAAACGCTGCCAGGCTTCTGCAGGAGAAGAAGCTGTAAGACGAGTAATAGTTGCATGTATTGAAGGGATGACTGATGTTTTGATAAAATATTTAGGAAAAAATCTGTTGTAATTTATATACCCCTTGGCATCTTGTTCACAACTCCAAGTGAAATTTATTTCACTTGTTTATTTTTTTTACAGTTGTGGCAACAGAAAAGAATAGTATGTCTAAAAGGCACTGAGTGCTGTTTGCTCAAAGAAAGGATGACAAGATCAGTGATGAGGTGCTTCATGCTCTGTAGATCTAGACATGAGTATTAATTACTGAAAACTGAAATAAGCATATGCGGCTTGCACTATGCCTTGGTGTAAAATAGTTAGGCAGTGCTTCTGAGCTGGGGAACAGTATGCAACTGTTGCTCTAAAAACTAGTTTCAGCTTCTTAGAACTGCAGACTCACTGCTTCTTCCCCGTCCTTGGCAGGCGAGTACCGTGCAGCGTTAAAGATCTCTTCAACTTCTGCTGGACTCTCTTTGTGTACACAAAGGGTAGGCTTGCTTCATTTTATCTGTGTGTTTTGTTTATATTTTGAGTTACTAACTATTTTATGTTGTTTGATGTGATACGCTGTCTCTTAAAGGTAATTTCCGTATGATTGGAGATGATTTAGTAAATTCCTATCATTTGCTTCTGTGCTGCTTGGACCTGATCTTTGCAAATGCCCTTTTGTGTCCAAATAGAAGAGATTTGCTAAATCCGTCGTTCAAAGGTATGATGAGACAGATTATTTAAAATCAAATATGCTTCGATCTTTTAAAATCAAGTGTGAGGTCAGTGGTCTCTTTCTTTCCGCCTCTCTTTGTTCCTCTTTATTTTGTTTCTAGGCTTACCTGCAGACTTCCACGCAGCAGAGATCCCAGCCCCCGGAGAGCCTCCTTGCATCATTGCCGCGCTGTGTGATCTACATGATGGGCTGTTAGTAGAAGCTAAAGGCATAAAGGAACACTACTTTAAACCGTACATTTCAAAACTCTTTGAAAGGAAGGTATGTGGTATTAGCTTTAAGAATATGTGGTGGTCCTCAGATAAACGGTCTTATCTTAAAACCACTTAAATCCAAGTTCTAGTTTAAAGTGTGCTAATAGGTGAATGAGTTTGGAAGTGATGGGTTCAGATTTCCTTTGAACGTATTTAGCACAAATAGATTTTGCTCTCACTTTTCATGCTGTGTAGAGCTTTTTGGTGTGGCTGGCCGGAGGAATGGGGAATTCCTATCTTCCGTTCGTGGCTTTGTGAAATACAATAACTTTCTTTAAAGAGGAAGAAAAAAAAGTTACCTCTTTGTAAATGAACTTTATAGGATAACTGTAGGGATATGGTGGCTTCTTGTCTTGGTGTTCAGCAAAATATTTATGATGAAGGGGTCGAGGTTTTGGTTGCACAAGCCCTTCTGTCTGCTCTTGATCCTGGAAGATTGTTTCCATGCTCTGTGGAAGCTTACACAGAGTCATTCATCCGATCACTCCCTAACCTGCTGGAGGAAGAGGTTCTAGGTGGCCATACTGTTTTAGAAGAATGAGTTTATTTGGAGAGCAGATAGAATTAACCTCTCTTCCCAAGGTCTTGCTAAGGATGTTGTATGCAACAAAATACCCAATTATGTTCCTAACCATTATTCACCTTTTTGCTAAGCTGTTGTGCAGAATTGGACCAGTTATGATTTTCATCATATAAAATTTTTCTGCCTGTGATCTTTTTTTCTTTTTCAGATCTTAAAAGGAGAATGTCTGTTGGATCTGTGCAATTTTACAGAAAATAAGTAAGTTATGGATGATGTTCTTTAGTCATGGGTTTGAGTTTCATTTCTAAAATTCATGTCTTGGGATGCTGTATATTAAATTTTTCAGTTCCTTCCTCTTGCCATAGTTAACTATTTTTAATTACGTGACAAGTAAATCTGTTATTGTTTGGCTGAAGTGATCTCTGGGGCTGAAGTTTGACAGTTATCCTAGGGTTTTCTGCTCAGCAGAAGTGATTTTTTTCAGGTTTTATGGTGTTTGCTTCCCCCTCACCCAGGTGGCTGTCATCTTTGGAAAGTCTGATATACAAATCAAAATCTTGACTCTAAAGTTCATGTTTCTGTATGTACTTCAAATATTTATGTACTCCGTTACCTGGGTATGGAAGTTAATTTTTGTAGTTGCCTGTTTCTTGTAAAATCTGTGACTGCACCAGAAGAACAAAAAAGGAGAAAAAGTGAAAATTGTAAAACCACAAAAAGAGGATAAAGCACTTCTGTTTGAGGCTTGTGTAGTTGTTTTAGAAAAGTAAGTTGAGTTCATTTCTTGAAGGTAATTTAAATACAGATTAACAGCAGCTGCTTTGTTTGGGATAATCTTCAGGATTTTCTTTGCTTTCTTCAAAGATACCTAATAACTTGCTTTTGCAAGACCAATCTCTGTCTTCTCAGTTTGTTTTATGACAATTATTAGCAAAGACTTGAATTTTTTCGAAGGGCAGGTGATACTCTGAAATAGATGGATATAGAACAGCATTGATATAACCCATATAAAGAAGTGAAGCAAACATAGCTGCTGATTTTAGTATTTCTACTTAATAATATTGCTGTAATAATGTTGTTTTGTATGATAATGCAGTAGTCCTTATCCTCTTCCATTTCCAAAGGAAACGTGGAAGCCTGTCTGTTTCTTTGTATAAACTTGTTTGTGGAAATTTATTTTTTTCTAAAAGACTGTAAGGTGATAAACCTATAAAATAGTTGCAAGTTTGCCGTGGTACCACTGAATCACCTGTTATGTAATTATGTTGTATGTGAATGTATGAAGTATCTTTGCCTGTGAGACTCGGAATGTTCTTTACTTACAGGTATTGTAGTACACGTATATGTTAAGATAAACTTACAGATAGGATTTAATGTTGCTTCTGACATTTATTGCCAAGCTTCCTTCTGCTTCCCAAGTACCAGCTTAAAGCTTTGCAACTTTAACGAGGTTCAGATAGGTGAACTGGAATAAAGAAAACGAAGGATTTATTTGGTATCTTATGTCAGAGAGGGCTTGGGAACCGAATCCAGGGGCCTGGCTATTCAGTTCTCTCTGTCTCTAGGCCACTATCAAAAGTGCTGACCACCAAGTAGTACAAGAACAAATCAGACTTCCTAGCTAGTTTCACACAACTACAGTTACTTTGTTTTGTATTTACAAAAGGTTAACTTCTGGTCGACTGAATAATTAAAAACTGTTTCACTTACAGTTGCAAAAGAAGCAACTTTTTTCTTCCTGTGCTTGCCGAGAACCAGCAGGTGGAGGTGTCCTAGGGAGAAAGCTAAGGCCTGTGGCTGATCCTACAGGGAACAGAGGAGGCTTTAAGTAAAGAGAAAGGCAAGGTTTAGCACAAGCAAATTGTCTCTTGTAGTGAAATGTCACTAACAAACAGTGCTACTATTTAAAGTGTTATGTGCTTTGAATGCCTCTTGGTTTCAGTTTTGTACTTTGTTGGCATCTCTTTTGCTTCTTTAGCAGTGTAGCCTCTGATTATAACACTTTGTGGTTTCCCTTTCAGCAAAGCGTTGAATAAAGAATACGAAGAATATGTTCTGACAGTGGGTGACTTCGATGAGAGAGTTTTCCTAGGAGCAGATGCCGAGGAGGAAATCGGCACCCCTCAGAAGTTCCCTGCCGACATGCCAGTGGGGAAAACGGCAGCGAAGGCTCATGTAGAGTGTCATCTGCAGCAGCATTTTGAAAAGGTGGGTCAGGTAACATCGTTTTCACTTAAAATACTCTCATCAATTTTTTTTTTCCTCACTGAATCACTTCTGAAAAGTTGTTTAACATTTTACTAAGAGTGCGAAGGTGAGCCCCATATGCAGGCTTCAGGGCACCCTCTTGATAAGGAGAAATTGTGGTGTCTTCTCTTGTGATTTGCTAAGTAACTATTCCTTAAAGAAGGCGTGAGCACTTTCATATATGAGGTAATATGTTTCCGTCTTAAAGTTTCTAATTGATAAATTACTTTATGAAAGTGTATTAGATGTAACTGAAGTTTGACCAAAATCTTTACGAATACCGTGGAACTTTTTTATATTGGATTAATTTGCTTGTTTTCCTGACATTTCCTGTATTGGGAGAGAAATGTTAACTTGATTGCTATTCTGTAGGAAATAACATTCAAGACATAAATTTGACAAATGCCTTCCCTTTTCTAATTTACAAAATTTACACTCTGCTTTTTTTAAAAAGTAGAGTGTAAACACAGCTAATATTTTGCTATCTTTTAAAATATGTATGTAATGAAGCAGGTATATGAGGGGGGGGAAAAAGCTTGCTCACTTTTTAAATTATCGAATGGGGCAAGGGCTGCTTCCTGTGCGAAAGGATCAGATGCTGTTTCATAGTTACCCACTATTACATGCCAACTTGAAAGTTATTAAAAGATGCTGCTGATGATGTAACTGAATTGCACAGTTTGAGGCTTTCTCCCAAGTGTAAATGTACTGCACATTTAGGCAAATGAAAGATATAATGATTTGGAATCAATTTTTAAATTTGAACTTCATTTTCTTTATTGTAATGACAAGAGCTCATTGCTATCTGTTTGCACTGACTGTGAGCATTACTTTTGATCATTATTTGCCTAGTGTCTTCAAAATGGAGTCTACTGTAATAACTTGGAAGCAACTGCCTTCCTGCATCGGTTCCAGGATGGGTTGGCTGCGCTCCGGCCGCTCTGCACCGCAGTGGTGCCTTCAATGCGAGCGCTTCCTGCGGGCTCCCGCCTGTGCTGTGCCCCTCTCCCGCGCAGCCCTGCAGCTCATGTGCCTGCGTAGCACGGGTGTTGGGTACTGTGGAGGGAGGCAGGTGCTTTCTTGCCCTGCCTTCTTGGCAGGGTTCTTGCCTTTCAGTATTTAAGTGAGCTTAGATGTGTGCTTGAAGATTGAAGTCTCACTTTTCTGACCTTAAAAACTTTTAAATTGACTTTAGTCTGTACTTACGGATGATGGCCTTGGAAAAGACTTCAGATATCTTTTAGTGAGTTTTGAGGTCACAGCTTTGATAGCAGCCTAGAGGTGGCATATTCTGTGTGACTAGTGGTGTCATTTTAACTTGTTTTTTATTTATTATTTACTTATTTTTTGAGGGCATCCCTGTTGAAAATGTTTTGAGCCAGCTCTGTTGACCAGTTTATTTACTTACTTGTTCTCTGTCTGGCAGAAAAGGTCATTTGCCCCTTCAACGCCGTTGACTGGCAGAAGATACCTGCGAGAAAAAGAAGCTGTCATCACTCCTGTCGCTTCAGCAACACAGAGCGTGAGTCGGTTGCAGAATATTGTGGCTGGACTGAAAAATGCCCCCAGTGAACAACTTGCAGCTATTTTTGAGTAAGTATCTGCACTGAAGCTGCTCGCACGCAGATGGAAACTCGCTTTGCTCCAAATTTGGCTCTCTTGTTTGGTGCAATGTTTGCATGATCGCTTCCACGTATTTTTCAGTTCTAAACAAATATGGATGAATTAAAATGAATGTTGACCATGATGGCAAAGATTTTGGGGGTGGTGGGGGGACAGAAAGTATGAGTGTCAACAAACTAGAATCCTTGCTTTAGAGATGTGGGAAAATGAGACTAACGGCAGCCTAAGGGCTCCCATTTCTCTTTCATATCACTCCTGGATATCTTAATTTAACTTTATTGTTTATATATAAGCCTAAAAGTTCGTAATTGTAACTCCTTGACCTGAGTGTCTGTGTGTGGCAGGCATCCAGACAGCCTAGGGAGCTGTAGCCTTCCTATTCGAGATCGTCCTCATAGCGCATCCGAGAGAGGCCTTAGCCTGTCTAGCTGCCTTAAAATGCTGGGAAATGTATTAGGTGAATGTGACCAAAACCCTCAGGATGGCCGTTTCTGCAAGAGAGCCTCTGTTGTATAAATGACTTATTTTTGGCTCCTCCTTGCACGACTGCACACTGACTGTAGGGAAAAGTGCAGGTGAAAGCTGATGTGTAAGCAGCTGAGTATAAAGATAACCTTTATCCGTGCAAGGTAGATAGCGTTGCTTCATAGCTCACAAATAGCTGTAATTCAATAATAAATAATTGTAAAATCATTGTGTGCTTTATCAAACATCTATGCAAGGTCAAGCCTGCCTTTATGGAGTAATGTTTAGGAATCCTTTATAATTAGTCAAAATGGACATTTAGCACTTTATTTATGAATCTTGTATTTCAAATATTTTAAAATATAACTTTTAGTTCTGTTTTGGAATGAGGCATATTTTGAAGCATATTTTTAAGCATATTTTAGCACTTATTCTTAAAAGTTTACAAGTGCTTAGCAACATGCAGTTCTATTTTGAATTTTTTTTTTAGGACCATTTGTTAATGTTTTCATTATCCAGTTAAAACGATAACTTGTCTGCAGTCTCTGAATGAACAGCTTTTTCATTAAGAATAACCTAGTTTTTCAGAGAGAGATGTAAATACTAACAAATAGGCAAGTATTGATTAAACCTCAGAGGAAAAACTGGTTGAATACTTTGCTTATCTTGCACATGGGCTCAGCAAACAGCAATGCATGTTATTTCCTGATTAGTAGCAATAGGAGTAACTGTTTGAGCTATGCAGTATTCTGTGTTTCCAATAACTTATGTTTCAAGTAAAAATCCTTTAGAAGTTTAACATTGTAATTAACTATAAGACTTTGTTGACTGAATCTATAGTTTATTTCAATGCTGCCCTTTTCAAGATGGTGGAATGTCTAAATTTGAAGCTAATCAGAAGATCCTGTGCTCTAATGCAAACTTGTTGGAAAATCTGGAAGCTTTGAGAAAGGGCTCTGGCAGATGGAGAGACGGTCTCTTTGGGTGTTAAAGCTTAAACTCAAACTCTTTGCTGACTGTCCTTGGCCCTTTCCTCCCTGTGTTGTTGCAAGGGGAAGTAATTTGTTCTTTGAGGTGACCCTGAGTTATTTTAAAATTGATTTTTGACTGTGCTATGATACTTTTCAAAATGGTATCAGACACTTATTTCTTAAGCCAGCCCTTGAACATGCAGATTTTTTTGTGAATCTGCATTTACTTAATCCTTTTACTGATATTTCAGCATATACTGTAGATGCACATGAATTGGATTTGAGTTCTAGCTCTCCATTAAAATCTGTTTGCATTCAGAGTCTCTAGGATATTGCTTTTAACTTGTTAATCTGTTTTAATCTGTTTCCTGTTTCAGTTTGTGGATACCTGAATCTTTTCCCCTGGCCACACAAGTTTCTCATAGAGAATTGAAGTTATAAAAGAGGATTTTTTTTTTTTTTTTTCTTCTTTGTCTTTCAAAGAAAAGCAATGTGCAAATTGCAAGTTGAAAATCATGCTTAGGCAGAAATGCAGCTGCTAAAAGCTGAACTGTGAATTATTCATGTATTTTTCTGGGAAAATATTTTGCGTGAACTCCACAATTCTAAGCTAAAAGGGTCTCGGTTGGGAGCCTCTATTCCCTTTCCTGATTAAGAATTTTCCTCACTTAAACAGAGACTATTAGGACAGAGCGCACTAGTCTGGTCGCTACAATGGGCCATTAATTGCCCATTGTAGTCTTGCGGTTAGATTTGGTTTGTCTTTTTTTCCAATAGACTTACTCACCCTTTGGCTCTTCGCAGGTCACCCTCTCTGGAGTCAGAGGCTGTAGTACTGCTACTGCGCTTAGGAGCTGCTGATGGGCTTTCTTCCATTAAGTTATTGTTAATTTACTCAACAGACTTTCCAAAATCTTCCCTCTTAAGCTAGCTGTCTGGAGCCTTAGCTGTTGTTACAATGTTTCCCTCTTTATTCGTGTGCATTACTTTGTGTATAAGTGATGTCTATTTTCTTTCGCTTTATCAAGGCGGTGTTTAACACAGTGAAGTGCTTCTCTAGATCTCTGCAATGGCCCGGCAATAGGGGCATCTCCATACCCATCCTGCTTTCCAGACCACTGGTACAGGGTGTTTAACTACATCCTGCCCATGAGTATCCTTAATGGACAGCACATAGGTTAATAACTGCTTGATAGGTTAATGGCTGATTGATGGGTAGGAATAAGGAGTCCCATTCTTATTGTCTCTTGACAATGTTGTCTTCTATGGGAGGCTAATTTTTCCCCTAAACAAGAATACAGCTACAGCTTCCATTCCCCTGCAGCAAAGCCTGAGGCACAGGATTCCTGTTTTCCTGCTGCCTTGCCTTACTTGAAGGCACCTCCATGGTGCTCTGCTCAAGGAATGCGCCTTCTCTTGGCCCTGCAGGCTTCCTGGTTGTGATCTGCTTTGAGGTTTTCAGTTTTATACTTCCAGCAAGGTAATACGATCTGAAGAAATAAATATTAACACATAATTATGATTGTATTTAAGGTATGAGTTTGTGGGATTGACTGTCTTTTTGTTTCAATTGATTTTCAGTTTTTATAGGTATTGACTTTGCTTTGGAAATTCATCTTTACTCTCTCAATTGGTGCCTGTGCGCATAGTTGCCCAGATGTGTTTGAGTTACCTCTTGGAGCAAACTTCTTGCTGCCTTCCTCTTCACAAATGTGTCCTTCTGCTTAGTGTGCTGCTATAGCTCCTGATTTCTGTTGCATTTGTTCTAAAATTTCCTGTATAATGTCTATAACTGTTAGGAAAGGAAAAGGAAACAATCTCTTTGTATCTTTATGTAGTAGTGTGTGTTATTGCGTGTTGAGGAAAGCTGAGTGTAGCCACCTTTTCTCCTCTTCACCTGAGTGTGGTTTTGGGAAGGGCCTGGGGGGAGCAGAATCCTTATTTGTGCAAGCAGGACTTTCTCTTTTTGTCCTCTGTAGATCGTGTGCACGCAGCCCTCTGGAAAGCATTGTGAACAGAGTGAAGGAAATAGGTGAAACTTTCTGTCGGAGCTACACTCAGTCAACGGATGAACAGCCAGGATCTCATATAGGTGAATGCGAAACGTGTGGCATGTGTCAAAACATGAAACCAGGCAAACGAAACGCATGCCTGTGCTCTCCTCTAAGCACTTAATTCAGTGGGGCTTTCCTCTAAGCACTTAATTCACCCAGAACCTGTCCAGAAAGAAAACTGTTTCTGTCAAACAGAACACTGTAAAAAGTATTACGGAATAGAACAAGGTTGTGGTTCAGAATGGGATAACTAAGAAAGCATTGAAACTTTAGCAGCTTTTAACTAAAATTGTAAATTTATATTCTTCTTGGATATAAAACTTAAAGGAAATAAGGTGTAAATTTGCACAATCCTGTACTTAAAAGGGTTATGTATTTTAATATTTCTATTTTTTCTAGAATTGCATACTGTTCTTATGTTTAGAAATCCTTTGGTCACACTCTTGATTTAGAAAATCTATATGTGCACACACATGTGCTTTTTTTTTTTTTTTTTTTTTTTTTTTTTTTTTTAGTAGAGGACCAAGTATCAGTCAACTTAGTCTAAAAGCATTTGTTAAAACAGCATTGGGCTTTTAAATTTCAGATTTTGCTGTAAACAGATTAAAACTGGCAGAGATCTTGTACTATAAAATCTTGGAGACTATAATGGTACAAGAAACACGAAGACTGCATGGGAAGGACATGACTGTAAGTAAAAGAGAACACTTTTCCGAAGGCCCCGCTCTGGGGAACTATCCTTAGACAGCTCCAGAACAGATCAGTCTGCAGTTGACCAGCCTATGTATATTGTTAGTATTAAATAAAAGAGAATTGTATGAGAGGTGCCTTAATTGCAGGTTTTTTACTGTTACAAAGGCTAAAAATTCAGCATTACTAACTATATTAATTTGTATTGCCTTCTAGAACCAAAAACTTATGGGCACATAGACTTGTTCTCTTCTTCATCCTGTTACTAATATTGGCACTTCATGTTATGCAGGAACATGTCTGTTGTGCTTTGTGATTCACCACAGGGAAACCGTTTCCTTTGAGTATAGGGTGAAAACAGTGTGGTGGTTTTGACACTGTTGATCTACTTCCAGTCTTTACCATTCTGGAGTTTCCTGTAAAAAGAGGAGCTTGGGGGAAGCAGTAGCTGTTTCTTCAGGCACTAAGCTGGGTGTTTCTGCTACAAAAAGGAAACTTTACCTGACATGTCATCTGGGTGGGTTAATGACTGTGTGTTGCTGTGGGTCTGCCTGTTCTTCCTTTCTTCTAGACACTTCCTGGTTGCCTGTGAAGAGCAAAACGTAGCTTATGCAGCTGAGTTTTTGAACTCTCACATTTAAGACAAAACATAGAACCTTCCTGCAAAAGTTTCAGTGTTTTGAGGCTCACTCATCTTAGTTTTGTTAAATTAAAATTATCTTTCCTATTCTCCCTAATAAGATTTAATAGTATTTTTAAAGAAGGAAGATTGTTAGTGTTTTTTCATCTAAGATGAAGTTTCTTACAGTAAGAGTGAGAAAGATGTAATTCTACCCAACTTGCACACCTTGTTTTTTTTTTTTTTCTCCTTATATTAAAAAAAAAAAAAAGTCTGCCTCCACTTCCCTAACCTTGGTCCCTGACCGTGTCCATAATTTTTCCAGGCCCTCTTGGAACAAGATGTCTTTCACCGTTCTCTGATGGCGTGCTGCTTGGAGATTGTGCTTTTTGCCTATAGTTCACCTCGCACCTTCCCCTGGATCATTGAAGTTCTTGATCTCAGACCTTTCTATTTTTACAAGGTAAACAGGTGCTGTCTTGTTACTGGACATACCCTTATATATATCCTTAAATATTTTACTAGGAACGTGTAAGGCTTCAGTTGACACTGAAACTTAAAGCAAGAAAGCCATTTTGTAAATGGTACTTACTGTGGCGTGCTGTTAATCAACTTTTAATTCTTGTTACGTACAACCTTGAGTAGGTTAAAGCGTTCAGTTGAATGCTTTACAGAAATGCAAATGTGCTGACTACAGGCTATAGGACTGACTGTGTCCTAGTTCTGCTTATTACAGATAAAATAGCAATCATACTTTATCTTTACTACTTATTTCAGACTTGTTCTGTAAACTTTCTTTTTTCTTATTTTACATACCAGTGCATAAAGTGTTTTTTCCTTGGTGTTCTTTTATTTTTGCTCATAGTTTAGAGATGGTAGAATTGTGGTGCTTGTTTGTTTGTTTGATTGTTTTCTTTCTCCCCACCAAGTGCTTCTCTTCCTTAACTCATTTACTTGTTTAATCCTCTTATCACCTATTCATGACCCTTATTGCAAAGCTCCTGGGAATTTTTACTAGATAGCTAATAGCTACTGTGACTAGTACTGAAAATATTAAATTGACTCTGTTTAGAGGGTAATAACCCAAAATAATTAAATCCTTTGGGAAATGGTTGTTTTATATCGTATTCTTCCTCCTCCTTTAATTTTCAGCTACAAGGTAGTAGTGAAACTGAAACAAGTCTGTTACTATTGCTGCTGGTGTTGGTAGCCTAAAGCAGTAGCTAATGCTCTGGTGTTTTCTCTGCAGGCATAACTTTGTGGAACAGATTTATATTTCATTTTCTTTTACGTTGTGCATATGTTTTCATTGCACTTTTTACTTCAACAAGCTCCCATTGTGAAGACCTCTCATGAAGGAGTCAGTGTTTGTTTCACTTGTGGTTTTTATTCTTTAGCAGGTCACTCTGGGACTATATGGCACTTCCATCATTAAAGGTTTATAAAAACAGAGTGAACGTTCATCTAGTAGAAATAACATAGATAAAGTGGATCTTGCGTTAGAGTGGGGGGATAAATTCTGACCCTACAGGGGCCTTTTCAGCTATTGCTGGTACTGAGTCTGTATGCTCAGGGCTGGTGAGAGGGGGCCTCACACCAGGTTTTGCTGCTGCCTCAGGGTGTGAACTGGATTGCTTAGAGGGGTCAGAAAAGGTTTGAAGGGATGAAGATGCGAGACAGAGGCTAGAACATCCTATGCTGAGGAGTGTGCGTTTGTGTACTTCGTGTTTGTTTGTTCTTGTTTTCTTTTTTATTTTGATTTTTTATTTACATTCCTGAAATGAATAATATGATGATACTAAGCATGAATGATGCAACTTCCGTTTTTTTGTGTGTGTTCCTTGCTGCCATTAGGTCATCGAAGTCCTCATTCGGTCTGAGGAAGGCCTTTCCAGAGACATGGTGAAACATCTCAACAGCATTGAAGAACAAATTCTTGAGAGCCTGGCCTGGACTCGGGAGTCAGCCCTCTGGAGTGCGCTCCAGGCTTCGGAAAACAGGGTCCCAACCTGTGAAGAAGTACGCTAGCTGGTTTTCTTTTATTTGCAAATTCAGATTCTTTATTACTGTCACTTTATACAGCAGATCATTCAAACTGGACAACTTCTACAGAAAACACTTAATAGATTTGTAAAGAGAAGGAAAAGCTATTTGTTGCCTTACGCTGGCATTTCTTATTTCTCAGGTAATCTTTCCCAGTAACTTTGAAGCAAGCAACGGAGGAGGCGGCCTTGGGCACTTGCCTATGATGCCAATATCTCCTATAATTCATCCCCGAGTGAAAGAGGTTCGGACAGATCTTGGTGGGAGTTTAAGACGGGGTATGTTCCAGGTTTCTAATGTGTTTTAAAGGCATGATTTTAATTATTTAAAGACTACTTTAGAATTATGAAGAGCAATCCTGGGGCTGAACTAAGCATTGCTAAATGGAGACAATTTCAGCCTGCACGCGTCCTGTGAAGCCATTCTTATATTTTAGTAGCAGCAGACATCAGTGGTAATGTTTCATTTCTGCACTGGAGCCAGATTTTCCTTTGTTTGGATGAAATGGGTGCCTTGCTCTTGGAGTGGATTGTCGTCTCTGACAGTGCCACGTCCTTTGCTGTTCATGTTTGTCCAGTCTGTTCTGACTTTTAGATTATACTTTCTCAAAATCCATATACCTTCCTCCCTGTGGTCTCTAGCATTTTTAAGAGGTCTTGCTACTGTTGCAGTCTCACTATTCTTACCCCTCAGAGCAAGTGTCTCAGCCTCTGCTTTTCTTCTCCTTCAAGGCTAGAGATATTTGCCACTGTCAGCTCTTGCTTTGCTTCTTGCGATGATGAGTGGGTCTTGTCTTCCTTCCTCCAGAGCTTTTTTTGCAGGAGGGGAGGGAGGTAACAGAGGGTAACTGGGCAGGCAGTGCTGTCTGTCTTCAGTTCTTGCCTGTAATCTAGAAGGCTTCAGTTTTGTAGGAGGTAGGAGACTGCAGCCACTGTATGTGTGGTTTTGGTATGTGTTTGGTTTTAGTTTGAGTTTTTTGTTTCTCTTTACCCCCACCCCCAGGTAGCTACTGGGCTTCTGCAGAAATGCCAAAAAAAGGCAGTGAAACAGAAGCCTGAAGATTAGTATTTACATGCTTTAGTTTTACTAAAAATGTTTAAAAACAGCAAAGAGCAGTTTGAAGGGGCCTAGAGGTGTGGGGGGGAAGGCTCTTGTCAGAATTAGTTTAGAAAGAAGATAATTTCTTAATCAGAAAGGGTTTATTATGCTTTCCAGCTTGATAGGTTAACCTTTTGCCTCACGTGGAGAAGTGTTCCTCTTAAGCTGCTGCACTTAATTTTCTTCTTCTTTGCTTACTAGACCTGCAGCCGTTGTCGCCGATCTCTGTCCATGAGCGTTACAGTTCTCCTACAGCTGGGAGCGCCAAGAGGAGGCTCTTCGGAGATGACAGCCCCAAAGAGATGCAGGTGGAAAAGGTTTTCACTGAAGGAACTAAGCTAACAATTGCTCCAGCTTCGAGCATCCTTGCTGAAAATGTCTCTGTTTCTCCTGGGCAAACAGTACTGACCATGACAACTGCTACAGTAGCAGGGAAAACGGGACAGAAAGTTACCATCCCGCTGCATGGTAAGAACTCCTCCTGTGCTAGATCTTTTGCTTGTGCTTAAGACCGGTTAGAGTAAACTTGCATCTCTAAACTGTGTTATTTAAAAGAAAACTATTCATTTAAAAATAAACGAGAGAGCAAGCGCATACCAATGTCTCATTCTAAAGTTTGATCTACTGACCAACAAGGAAACCTGGCGGTTTGTCCTTGCAAACCGAGTTGTGGAGTTTTTTCCAGTTACGCTTTGCTGCAGATAAAGCTTGGTTTTAGTTATCAACTTTAATAGGTATTCACCACCATTTGTCTTTTAGCATTACAATAAAAGTTATCTGAAGTTTCTGGATAAGGGCTCTCCATATTTATAAATATGAGGAAGATGGTTGGTTTTGTTTTATTAAAGCTGAAAGATGTTTGAGTATTTCTGGTAGTGATGCACAACAAATTCTAAAGCTTTTTTTAATTTAAAAAATGATTCTTGTTTTTCTATAAATGAAAACCGCTTCTACTGTCACACTGAAGGGGATTTTCAGCAGGAGGGTTTGACAACTAAGGCTTGTCCATACTTTGCAAACTACGCACAATATTAACCTAAAAAAGAACAAAAACACTCAGCCACTCCCCAGAGTGGAACATAAATGCAGAAATTTTCTGTGAGTTTCTTGGGAATGTTGTGCTTTGTCTGGATAGTTGTAGAATACGAATGTGAATAATTGCTTCTTTTGAGTTATCAGAAGTGTACTTTTCAACCATTTCTGAACACTCTGAAGGATAAAGTCTGCAGCATCCAGTGCGGCGGGATAATGTGTCTTCAGTGGGGAACGTTTGCGAATCCTGAATTCATTCACAGTCTAACTGTGCGCATGGTGGCAGCAAACAGCTTATTTCTCGCTGTGTGTGTTATCTCCAGGTGTTGCAAATGAGATGGGAGGAATCACGTTGATACCCATTTCGATGAATTTAGGTCAGCCATCTAAAACGGAGGCTCCGGCTCCCAGCCAGCCTCCAATGAATCAAGTGCAAGAAGTACCTCCTTCGTCAGGAAGTAAACCAAAGAAAACAGGCTCCTTGGCACTGTTTTACAGGAAGGTAAGGATCTTTGTCAGGAAGTGGAGTTCCACTTTTTCTTGTGACTCTATTGCAGCTTATTCCCTTGAGCAGTTTCCGTGTTTTCGTTACCTTCCAGCCTTCAGGTACCTTCCCTTTGGCACGAACAATTCCCCTGTTGCTGGGGGGAGAAGGATGAGGGTTGCTTAATTCTCACAGAGAATCAGATCCCTCCCCACACCTCTCAATTTGTGAAGTGCTGAAGGGGTATAAGGGTAGAGTACATCTAAATGCTTCAGAGGAGCTTCAGTTTTCTTGTCCTTATTTACTTACTGTCGCTTGGCAAGGGACCATTGCACGAAGAGGGATTTCCTGAATGCTGTGGAAAAATACATGCCTGTCACAAGAATTTAGGATGTTGTTGTTCTTTGTTATTTATTTCCTGTCAAGTAAAAGTTTATTTTTAGAGGTTTGAAGTATCTGTGTTTCAAACTTACAGAAATCTGTATGGAACAATCTGTAAATCTAAACATGGAAATTCCAACGTAGAAGAAGTTGGAAAGGAGAAAAAAAGACAGCTGCTGATTTTAAGATTTTATTTGATCATAATTTAAATACCCAACTTTCTGCCGTTGTAGTTTATAGGTGATACGATGTAGGAGAATAGTCATAATGCCTTTAATCAGATTTATTTAAGTGTTGGAAATCCAACATTTAAGCAGAGCTTACACGGTAGTACTTCAAGACCCCTCTTGGGCAGAGGGGGAGATTTTGCTAAAATAAAATATACGAGTTCACCGGTGTGGGTGGGCCCTGCTCGGGCGAAGAGTTTCTGGTCAGAGTGAGGTAAGCTCTCTTCCTTGCCTTTTCCTGCAGGTGTATCACCTGGCAAGTGTGCGCCTGCGTGATCTCTGCCTAAAGCTGGATGTTTCCAACGACTTGCGCAGGAAGATATGGACTTGTTTTGAATTCACGTTGGTTCATTGTGCTGATCTGATGAAGGACAGGCACTTGGACCAGCTCCTCCTTTGTGCTTTTTACATCATGGCAAAGGTAAGGCATAAGTTCAAGAAATCTGCGGAATTTTACTTCGGTGTGAAAAGTTAGTGGGCCCTTTTTCTGAATTCCCAAACATTTTGTCTGACTTCGTAGTCTTTTCCTTCTTTATCTCTTAGTGCTTCTAGAAGAAAAGTTGGAAAAAGAATAATTCCTAAGCAAGAAGGGGCTTTGCTAGCTCAGATAGGAAGCAAGGAATTGTTCAAAAAGAAAAAATCTAGTTTGCTTGTATTCTCATTGCCAGAAGGATTGCCAAAAGCAGTTGGGCCCCAGGCTGCCTGGCTTCAGTCCTCCATGCAGCAGAGCTCCGCACCACTTGTGCTTTTGCCCCGTGCTGGTGTTCAAGGAAAAGCCCTCCTTTGCCACTAAAACTAAAGTGATCTTCTCTCATTTCAATATTTGGCCTATTCTTTTGTAAGAAAAGCTTAATAAATAAAGGATGGTAGAGGCTGTACTGTCAGAGTAAAGATAAGAATCTGCATGCAATTGATTTTCAAAATTGAAAAATCCTAGAGTTTGCAGTTGGTCTAGAACAGCTTTTTCTTTTCTAGGTAACCAAAGAGGAAAGAACTTTTCAGGACATAATGAAAAGTTACAGAAATCAGCCGCAGGCAAACAGCCATGTGAGTAAATAATACTGCCTTTCCTTTGTATAAATATCAGGTACAGATGGCGTTTCAAATGTTTCTGCTAGTAGTAGAAAATCAAATCCTTTTCAAGTTATTCAGAGGGATTTCATCTGATCTTTTTACTTGCCTTCCTTGACAACAGTGTTTTTCCCTTTGTCCTGTAGGTTTATAGGAGTGTCTTACTGAGGAATATGCCTGGGGATGTTCTGTTGGACAAAAATACAAATCCAGATGTAGAGATGACAGATGGTGAGCACAGCCAAGTAGTCTGCTGTTTTTAAGAATGCACTCGCATACTTGAGAAGAACTGAATGGTGAGGTAGTTAAGGAGTGCCCTTGTAAGGAAAAGGGAAGCATGTTTTAGGTTTTCAAATTGGAAAGCAATATTATGGAAGAAAACAAACTGTCTTGTCAACAGGTATTCTCTGTGTTAGAGCACAGAAAATATACTTTCCACTTGAAATAAATGTTTCTGGGGGGGGGGGGTGAGGGGTTGGTTTTCTTCTTCCCTCAGTTATGATAGCTTGAAGTGCTGCCTTAGTGTGTGCTGAAGTGTGGCAGTGACGTCGCAGTGCTTTTTGAACAGCAGTACCAGTTAATAAGGGAAGATGAATAGTACCTAAAATATTCTGACTTTTTTCTTAATATGGATTTATGTTATTACCTTAGGCTTAGCAGGGAGAACATGTTCTTCTGGAGCACCACTTCCATGCATTCAGATTTCTCTAGATTCAACCTCCTGTCTAGCAGCTCCATGGTTCTTGGATATCTTGGGGTACCTGACGTGGCAATGGGCTCCCACATTTTGCCAAGCAAATTAGCTTGATTACAAAGTTTTTTAGTTCCTTTTCTTGATGGACTTTTTCTTCAGTGTTTTATTATCTATTGTTAACCCATATTCTTTTGACATGAGCTGACAAAGAGCATTTGTGTGATATGTGTTACATTGTGACAGTAATAAACTTGTGTAGTTGTAGCTTTTTCCCCCTGGTGATATACCTGAACAAGTGTTTTGGCTTCCTTGCAGTAGAGACATGAGTTGAGCATGAAGCTGCTCTTTGCCAGCTGATCACTGTAAACTGCCTGGAAAACCCAAAAGTTGTCAGACTGCCTCAAATTTTAGTTTGCTGTGAGTGTTGGCAAAGTCAAGGTCTACAGTCTGGCAGTTTTGACCACCTTAAAATTGTTCTAGTGCTGGCTAGTTTGATTACTGCTGGGACTGGATTGTTACCTAAAGAGGATAAGTGAGCAAAGTAAGACTTTGCAGAGCTTTGTGCACTCGGCGCTGGTGAGACTGAACACAGAGTTTGAGGTGCAGCTTTGGGCCCCTCACTGCAAGAAGGACATAGAGGATCTGCAGTGTGCCCAGAGAAGGGCAGCGAAGCTGGCGCAGGGGCTGCAGCACAGACGTTATGAGGAGCGGCTGAGGGAGCCGGGGTTATTCAGTCTGGAGGAGACTTGGGGGAGACCTTGTTGCTCTGTACAACTACCCAAAAGGAGGTTGCAGTGAGGCAGGGGTTGGTCTCTTCTCCAGAATAACTACGGATAGAACGAGAGGAAATGGCCTTAAGTTACACCAGGGGAGGTTCAGGTTAGACATTAGGAAGAATTTCTACACAGAAGGAGTGGTGAAGCACTGGAACAGGCTGCCCGGGGAAGTGGTAGAGTCACCATCCCTGCCAGTGTTCAAGAAATGTGTAGATGAGGCACTTAGGGACATGGGTTAACAGACATGGTGGTGACGGGATAATTTTTGGAATTGATCCTAAGGGTCTGATCTTGAAGATCTTTCCCAGCCATAATGATTCTCTGATTCCACCCTCCCCCCCACAAAAAGGGGGCAATAGTGCTGTGTCGGTGAGGAGTATAACCACTGACAGCGTGCCCTGATCTTGTCTGAAGCAAACTTACCCAATTCATTTTCTTAATTGGTCAATATAAGAACGAGTTCCTGTCAGTTGCATATTGTACGTCTGAATCTGAAGAAACTCAGTTTGCTATGTTCTTGAAAACTGAAGCGCTCTCTCATTCTTAGACTCCTCTGTGCAAAGTTGTTCCTCAGCACGATCTGCAACGGAAAACTCCAGTGAGTCAGGAACAGAGGAAAGAGGTGATCTTATCAAATTTTACAATGCAGTCTATGTAGGAAGAGTAAAATCATTTGCACTGAAGTACGATATCACAAACCAGGATCACACAGTAAGTAAAACGTTTTAGAATTTTGGTCTATCTAATAAAGATTGTGAAGACAAAAGGATTTAACTGCTAGTTAAGAATGTTGTTAATTCTGTCTTCTCATTCCCCTGATACAAATACAGAAGTCAAATAGTTATAGTACCGGACTTTCTTTAACAGCCTTTCAAGAGGACAAACTGTCAGATGCAGTTCAGTTCACAACTCCATTTTCAGCTTCTTGTGGTGGTGCCACCCTCTTTGCTGAAGTGCCCGTGCGGCATCAGTGTTTTATACACAGCATCTGGGAAATAAATTTGTTCTGTGATTTTGGCAGACATTTGCCCAATTTATTGAGTACCATGGGCTAAAGCTTGGAAGTTCATCAGTCTTATGTTTCTGTGAAATTAGCATTTAAAAAATATTTTCTAACTTAGCTTCAATGCAAATTTGGCCTCTTTCAGATGGAAGCTCCTCCCTTGTCTCCATTCCCAAACATTAAGCAACAGCCAGTATCTCCTCGGCGGATATCTCAGCAGCACTCGGTTTACGTTTCGCCTCACAAGAACGGTGCCTGCTTGACCCCTCGAACTGCTCTGCTCTATAAATTTAGTGGGAGCCCTTCCAAGGTAGAAAACAAAAAGGTTGAAAGGGGGGCATTTGGGAGAGGGCCGAGCTGGAGTCTCATGGTGGGAAAGTGATGTTGCGCGGTGAGGATTCTTTGAACTGATTTCTCGGTTTGTGCTGAAATGTAGATTTCTTGGGCTTCCTCCCTGATTGGCAAAGAGGTTCAAAATAGTAGCTATTTCTCAGATAACTGAATATCAAAGCAATTTGGAGGCGCAGTAACTCAAGATACTTTTTTTTTCTTAATCACAGAGCTTGAAGGACATCAACAATATGATAAAACAAGGTGAACAGAGAAGTAAGAAACGCGCAATAACAATTGATAGTGACACAGAGTCCCCTACAAAACGGCTGTGCCAGGAAAACGATGATGTTCTCCTGAAGCGACTCCAGGATGTCGTCAGTGAGCGAGCAAATCACTAAGGCTGCCTGTTTTCTCTGGGATCTAAGAGCGGTGGAGTTCAGTGCAGTTCTTGTGCTATTTATTTCTTGCTTTCCAGCCATTTTGCATGTAGAAAACTGCCAAATTGTTTTCAATGTTGACATTGCCTGACTTCCATAGGATGCAGAAAGGAAAGGTGAGGTAGTGAACGTCAGGGAATAAACACGAGGAAAAATTTGTTAGGAGTTGCATAAGACTGATCTGTAGAAAGCTATGTTGGATGTTCTCTAGCATAATTCAGAGCAGCTGAATTCCGAGTGTGACTCGGCTTCTAGTGAGTGGTTTTATTTTTGGAATAAGGACTTTCAGGGAATAAGTGGAGTCAGTTAATTGTCTCAAGCTTTCGGTATTTGTCTGGGGAAGAAACTTTCTTAAAGTGCCTTATTTTAAGAGCTTGGAATTTTTTTGCAGTGCTTTAATGTGAAGTAAGTGGGGTAAAGAACAAACTGTCAGTGAGAGGTTTTACCAGCTTTGAGCTGTGTGATTTCATGTGATGGGCTTCGTCTCCTCTCAGAACTTCAGCTGAGGTCATCACCGTGGTGAATCAAACAGCTTTTACAGTGAGGCAAAACCTATAAAATATGAAGAGCAGTGTCATAGGTGGGTCCTGATGCCTGCTACAGCACTGATGTTTCGGTAGGTGCGAGTTACCTTTCCACCGAGCTGGTGAGTGCTCCCGAGGAGCTGCCCCTCTTCCCAGGAAGCTCGAGTGCGCTCCCGCTGGACAGATGTCTGCTGTCTTCACTGTGGGAAGTGCTGGACGGTTGCAGGTCAAAACAGTTCAGGCTTTGGCCAACATAGGGCTGTTCTAATGCGCAAGTTCATTTAACAAATTGTATCTCTTTATTTTTTTTTTTTCCTGAAGACTTTAGTCTTTTGTTGTGTAGTATCTACACTGAGTGTAAGCCCGATCAGATAAGGCGTGTTTGTATATGTGATTTTTATAGCTATTAACGATGTGGATTCATTGGAAATATATAAATTCCAACTTCTAATTCTAAGTTGTTTTCACTGAAGGATTCGATAGGGTTTATTTTACTAAAACGGAGAGAAGTCAAGGTTTGTTTATTACTGTATATCAGTAGTTTGATCTTCTTTCATAATTATGTTTAAGATTAGAGCCATACAAAAACTTCCCAGCACTGTGTTTTTCAATACTATTTGTGTATAATCTGCTAATTTTTTTAAACGGTTGCATAGGACTTTTTAAAGAGCTCTGACTTTGCTTGGTTTGTTTAATATGTGCCAGTAGATTTTCTGTACCTCGGTTCAATGGAAAATAGTTTTGTGATTTCAAACAGTCTCAGCTAATGAACCTGGCCACCAATGATGTAGGAAGCATGTATTTAAAAGTATACATGAGACACCTTACCATATGCTTAATTCATTTTTGAATTATTAATTACTCTTTTTTGGTTTTTTTTTTTGTAGATTTGGAAAAAGGTGCTTGTCTGTCTGTAGTATGAGGAAGCAGCTATGCAACATGCTAGGTTTAGTGTAGACTCTTCTGCTTATTTCCTTTATTCAGTTTGAATATTTGGCTCCAGATCTTGAGATAAAAAGTACAAGGGAAGCAACCTTTCCACCTGCGTTTACCCCCAAATGCCTTATACACAGGATGGGTACAGTCGTAATTCAGTGATAATTCACCAAGCCTCCAGCGTTCGGGGGGAAACGGGGATCTCGACTTTAGCCTTATGCAGAGTCTGTTTTTACCATGGAGGGCTGCAGGCTCTCTGGGTGATCTGTGGTTAAGATCAGTCTTAACCACGTAAGTCTTTCAGCAATATTGTATCATGAGAATACACTGTTCTGGTATTTTCTGAAATTGTAGAAAAATAATGGTGATAAAATTCTTACTCGGTGTCATGAGACATTAATTTTTTCATTAGAAAAATTAATGTGTGACAACTGAGTGCAGTTCAGGTTTTCTCATATTAGGTTTGGCCCTTTTTAGGTGCTAATAGAAAGAAGGGATTTTTTTTGTTGTTTTTGACTTGCTAAATGACTAACAGCTTATGTGACAATTTTGGAACGGGTTAAAAGTGCCTTCACGTGTAAATATGTATTTTATAATAAACAATTTTAAAAAATGTTTCAACTTGTGTTGCTCGGTTTCCTGTGGTAGTTTGTTTAAATGGTGCCCTCTGTCTGCATTTTTAGTAGTCAGACTCTTTTCTGCCTTCTTCGAGTTTGTTGAATTTCTTTTTGCTTTGAATTCATTTTGTTTTATTTTCAATATTCGTTTGATCTGTCCTGCATTTCCTTCCGAGATTTCTGCATTGTTTGTGCATCAGTCAGAGTTTCTGGGAAGAAGAGGCAAGTAGTAATAAATTCGCTGGAGTAACCAAAAACAGTGAGAAGGCAAGAATCCTGCGGTGATGGACGACCCGCCCACTTAGGAGCAATGACTCCAGCACAGTAAATATTAAACTCACTGCAAACTCGTCATTCCTGACCTTTCAGTGCTCTAGCTGAGTGGTGCAGAGTAGTCATTAGGATTACCCCAATGCCAGTGATTTGGACCAGTGTTTAAAAACCGATCTGGAGCATGTTCAGATGTGTGCCAGCAGGCTTGAGGCTGGTTTTGTGTCTATAAATGTGCATAAAGCTGGCCTGCCGCCAACGCTCTGGGTTTGTGCTCAGATCTTTATCAGGTTTTGCTGTGCACCTGCACTAGGAAAAAAAAGGAAAAAAAGAATTGAGAGAAGTGATTTGGCTGTGCGGAAATTCATTTTAATAACTCTGCAAGACAGATTTACTGTCAAGGTTTAGTTTTAAGAGACGGTTAGACACAGTTTCCATCAAAAGTGATGATGAGGGGCTTGACTGTGGAAAGGTGGTTGTCTTTTCTCCTCGGAAGCTTTTCCTTTTGTAGATCAGACTGCCAGTGAGGTGAAAGCATCGCAGCTGGGCAGTGTAAGGTGAGAAATAGCTACTTTACCCAAGCTTGAAACCCGCAGTCTATTAGGGATGTTTTTCGTCTGCTAAAGAGATTTTTCACTAATGCTCCATCTGCAAATCACCTCCTTAACACCTCCTGAAGTGAGTTCAGCGCTTCCATGAGTTCTGCAGTTAACAGAAGGGTTATTAAGGCTGCCGGGTACAACAAATCTGCCAGCTCTGTGTGTGTGTGTGTTTGTGTGTGTGTGTACGTATATATTTTGTAACCCAATATATTAATATTAGGTTACCACATTCTAAGTTGAGTAATAAGATACAGCCTCCAGAAAAACTGGTCAGAGTGCTGTTAAGCACTGTTGGGAACAGAAACTTTTTTTTTAATTCAGCTTCCTGTTATGGAATAATCTTTTGTTTCTACCTTATGGCTCACGGTTGGAGTTTTGAAGGCTATTTGTGGGGTGGAGTGACTTTTTTTTCCTTCCCCCCTTTTTTCTGACAATCAAGGAAAGGTGGGTTTGGCCCTGTAGCTGCTGTATTTTTGTCTCTTCAGAACTGTAACTTGGGACACGCAGGGAGCTGCTGTGAAGGACCTGCAGTTGTTCCTGAAGTTCTAGGACCTCACCTGAAAGACACTGGTGCTGACAGACTCAGGTCTGAGTCTATCTCAAGGCCAAGAAACTCAGTTTCACCCACGTAGCAGCCCTTGAAAAAGGGTATCTGATGAGTGTGATGTTGCTTTGACTAATTGTCCGGGTACCAAGCCCATGAAACTTCAGCTTCCTTGAATGCTAAGAATTTCGGAAGACTGGTGAGTCACAGAGATCGATTAAGACAGTCCTTCCCAGCCTTTCTGTAGCCAGGGCTCCTGGCTGCCACTTCAGGCCTGCTGGATCAAAGTGCTTGGCAGATTTGGGGGGCATGGGGAGCTCCCCTGAGCCTCATCTTGAGGGTTAATACGGCTCAGGAACAGGGAGCCTTTGGTTTAAGCGAGGCCAGTTTTCCCTGTGCCTCACTCTTGTAGAGTGCTCCTAAAGTCATGACTCCCAGTTATGGAAAATCAACTTGGAAAGGACTTGGTCCAAGTTAAGAGCACCAACGGGCACGAGGGGGCTTAGCTCTGACCTCTTCTGCTCCTGGCCATACCAAAGCTGTCGCTCTGGCAGGCAGACTCAAGTGCTTATAGTGCTGCTTAATCAAGTGCAGCAAAACCAGGACAGGCTATTGGAAACACATTAAGAGGGGGAAAAAATAAAAGAACCTCTGCAAAAACAATTATTCCTTTTTTTTTTTTTTTCCTCCCCTGCAAGGGCTTCCTTATGCAGTCATTTGAGGTTTTATTGTCATCTCAAAACTGCCCTACATCAACATGCTGCACACTAACGCAGAGGAGTTCGCTGCGTGGTTGGTGCAGCTGGAGGGAGCGAGGAGAGTCTCCGCGGTGCTTGTGGAGGTGCAGGCTCTATGAAAACGTTTTCCTTTCTCATGTGCTTGGTTACTACACCCTGCCCATCACAGGAGCAGTCCCTCCTGCTACCAAGAATGGGGCTGGCAAGCCCTGAATCCCAGTACTACACTGCGTCTGAATCTAGTGCTGTAATATTAACAGTTTCTCTCTTAATTCAGTGTCCTGCCATGTCCCTCCCTATTTTCAGGCCACGGGTGATGAGATTCCTCTTGGATTTCTTTGAGCATGCTAGAATTACTGGTGCTGTAGATATGATGCGTGACTTGAAACTCCTTCCCCTCCCCAGCAAACTCTCTGGGGAACATCTGTTTACTGAGATGCGTACTCAGAATAGTGCATTTTTTGACGTTCTTAAAGGTAACGGAATGGGTGGCTGAAGCCTTTTTTTTAAAAGGCCAGGCACTGGTGGAGTTTGGATGTCACCTCAGTGTGGGAGACAGGAATTGGAAACGGTGCGAGTCGACTCGGTGTGCTTGCTTTCCTTAATGGGTCCAGCCTGTTCTTGTCCGCTGAGCTTTCCTCCAGGAAGAGGAACATTTGTTCCTGAGTAGCTGAACAACTGGCTCTTAGCCTGGTTGCTGGTTTTTCGGAAGCAAAGCACTAATGGAATATGAAAACCCTCGACTAGGAGAAGGACTTTGGGCCTCAACAAGGCAGTGAGCATTAAGTGTGCTTTTGTGACAACTGATGAGAAGTAGAAACACATACATACATATTGGCTTATGACAGCAATCACTGTAGCTTTCTTTTAGTAGAAAATGTCAACTTTGCTCCCTGTAGAGAAATGAAGTCAAGAAAGGCTTTTTAAGATGACTTTTCCCCTACCCCCTTTTGTGTCTATGACCTGTGCAGGGAATTTGTGACAAAACCACAGCAGCTGTAGGGAGTGTGTGTAGCTGCTGAAGGAAAACTGTCCTGATGTGTTCACCTTTCTCCCTAAGCAGCCCATGCAGCATCCTGTAAGCATGAATTTTTCAGGAGAACGTTTTAATGATGTCCTTTTGAGAGGAGCATATACTGTCCCTCTGTGCATGCCCTGCAGCCATCCCTTTGTGCCCGACACTGCAGAACTACAGAGACGGGATGGGACATGGAGATGTCTGATGCACGAGGGTCCCGCCTTTCCTGGGCCGGCTCTGCTGGTGTCGCTGACCAGCAGTGTGGAGGGTTGCCCAGGAGGAGACCGGAGGCATCACCGCGCTGGGGGCCCTGGGAGCAGCAAGCAGGTCAGTGGACTCCATCCAGAAGCTCAGGAAGCTCTGGTGAAACAAATACCTGCTTAATCAGAGACGACACTGCATGAGACTTACCCATGACGGGCACATCCCTGAGAAGGCTGGTAGGGATGGTTAGACACCTCGTGACTCTTGAGCCACTCACTGGGGTGCCAATATTTGGGAGCCCAAGTCTTAGGACACTTCTGAGGACTCCACAGAACGTAAAGGCCTCTTGTGGCAGAGTTGTTTTGTGTGGACGTTGGGACCCTTGCTGTGGAGACAGTAACTGAAAAAATGGGACGTGCTTGTGTCTGTAAATGCCTTGGTTTCACATTACTGCTGCTGTGACAGATGCTGGGGTCTGGAGACCATTTGTTTTCACTGCAGTTGTTGTTTTGGGGGATAGTGGATTGAGAAAGACAGTTTGGGTGTCTCCAGGGGTATTGTTTGTAGGCACAATGAGTTGGGGATAGTAGTGTGGTGGCACCATGAGTTGTTTTGAGCGTACCTTTATGGAGGCAGTTTTCCGTAACTGAGCTGGGTTTGGGATGTTGAGACAGGTTTGCCGCTATCTGTGGCGCTGCCAGTTTCCAGCTGTTTGTCAGAAGTGCTCGTGGTAACTTGCCTTTGTGGTGGCTACTCCTTATCTCGCTTCAACAGCTCTGTCTTCCCCTGTTTTATTGACATGGCCAAAGCTTCCACGTGAAAACTGATAAACTGCAGAAAGCAGGTCCCTAAGGCGGGTGCTAGACGTAGCCTTCTTGCCAGCAGGTAACTGCACCCTTCTTGCGTTCCTGCAGCGACGCTGCGGCAGCGAAACGCCCGGGGCGCCAAGGGCTGCAGCTGGGCACGCTGGAGCAGGGGGGCTGCCAGACCACCGGTTTCACTGCCTGACAGGTCCCGCTGAGTGCGTCTGAGGACGGTTTCTATGAAGCGGGTGACGAGCTGAGGTTCAGTATGGTGCCTCCTCAGGGCGTAGTCAGCAGCGCGCTGGTGCCCAAGACCTGTGTCCCTTGGGGCCTTAGGCTTCCAGGAGCTTCTCCAAGCGTTTTCCAGCTGCGGCCCTCCGTGCCTGCCTGGCTGCTGGTGCGGTACCTTTTCCCAAGGCTGCATGCAGGCTGCGGTAGGGAAGAAGCAGCTGGGCAGCTCCCAGGGTGCCTTCTAGGAGGCTTGAGGGTGGTCAAGGAGAGAGGGCGTCGGTGGTGGCACCGTGAGGCCGCTCTGGGGCTGCGTGCGGGCGGTGGCGGCCCCGGGGCCGTGTGGGGGCGGTGGTGGCACCAGGGCCGCTCCGGGGCTGCGCGCGGGCGG
>VZSV01000185.1:692090-709946 GCA_013398735.1 Nothocercus julius | reverse complement strand
ACAAAGAAGCAAAGAAGCAAACTGGAACCTAGAAGCTTTGAGTAAAAAGCTATGATCCTGGAAGTTAACCATAAGTCAGCAAAACCACCAAAGAAGTGAAGACAGGATTTTATAAATGGAAGTATTGAGAAAATCAAGTGCCAGCTAATGCTAACATTCTTTCCTCCAAACTATGGTTTTTTTTTTTTTTTTTTTTTTTTTTTAAATTTATCTTAAAAGACTGGTCAGTATGTGTGAGCACATCATGATCATCTAGTCTTTGCTTACTGCATCATTTTGATGTAATTAGACAAAATCGTTTCCTAATCCTGTGGAGATTTCCCTGTTGTTAATTTGGGAATGAAGATTCCCATTCATTTGGGGGATTCCAACACACCCCTTAGTGTTGGCAGATGTAGGCTTTCTAGGGAAGCAGAAGAGGGGGGCGGTTAAGCAGGACATGCATTTGTCACCAGAATCTCCTTCCTGGAAATGAAAATGCTCTTGAACTCCCTGCATCATGTATTGAGACCTTGTATTTGTGTACGCATATCCTGTTTCTGCAAACATCTCATTGAATGACAAAGAAAAGAAACAAAAAGCCTCAATCTTAACAGTGCCCATGGTATGGTTTTGAAAGGGCAAAATTCATTAGGCAAAATTCAGAATGCATTGATCTTTTTAGACCAGCGCCATAGTGTAGTATATTGGTAGCTTTCTTCAGAATGTATTTTACAGATGCAAAATATCATTCTGTAACTTTTTTGTTTCAATTTTGAGATTTAAAGTCCAGATACCTAATACAGTGACTAGAACACAAACATTTGGACTTTCAAGGGTTGTTTGCTTTGAATAGAATCCCTTCCAGCCCTCTGTGAGCAAGTTAATTCTAAACAAAATCAGCTGAGTGAACTTCTTCATCTACTGCATGGCAATGTTGGTTATTTTGTCTTTTAACATTTTTAACTCTTTTGCTTATTAAAAATATATTTAACAGCTCTGTGGTGAAAATTTCTGGCTTTGGAGACTGTGCACGGGGTGTTAGTCCTGTTGGGGTAGATGCAAAATGAACAGACAGGCAAGTGCTACACTGGGATGTGTCCAGCCATGTGTGCTATGGCAGGCAGTGCTACTCGGTGCTTTTGGGGGAGAAAGTTTTGACACTTTAGCAAAGCGCTGATAAAGAAGAAACTTTGTAAAACAACATTAATGTGTTTTTTCACAGCATGAAAGTGCCTCTGTTGAGATGTTTGAACACCTCATCACTTCCAACAAACTAGAAAAAGTCATGGAAGATTACGGTCTTGTCCTGGAAGAAGATATGAACTTTATCAAGGAACAAATAGGAGGGCCTACTGATGAAAACACTCGCGAGAAAACAGTGAGTCAATACACTACTTTTGTTGATATTCCTATAAATGCCTTAAATTTTACTGAAAGGGGTCTGTCTGTCTGTCTGTATTGGCGGGATACCCTCAAGAGGTGTAGTGCTTTTTCTTAGAGTAGGGGGAACCTGAGGTGGTGGCTTCACTAGGCTATGCACTCGCATCGTCCTGTGAAGCTCTTGTCTCGCAGTCTTAAGATTAGTCTTTAAAAAGAAATGCTACTTGTAGTAAGCTTATGTGACTCCAACTATGGAATTTTTAATAGGTATCTTAAATGACCAGATTAGGGTAAATCAAAACTGTTTACTGGAAGTGCTGAAGGTAGTGCTGATGGTAGGTCTTGTGAAGACAACCTGGGCACAGTTTAGAGTAACATGCTGAGAGTGAATTAAGAGACCAAGAACTGGCGGAGATGAGGCATGGAGCAATGCAAAGCATTGCTGAAGTGCCCAGACCGGAGCAGAGCCACAAGCTGGAGCAGAGCCACGCTGGCTTTGGAGTTGGTAACAAAACGTCTGGCTTTATTGCAGTAGGAAAAACAGAGGGAGGGTAAGAGCTGAAAAAATGTGTTGACTCAAGGCGATGAAGAAGAGATCCTAATTAATTCTCTGTGAAACAATTAAGTCCTCTCTCTTCTCACTTTATAGCTGTTGTCATCTCTTCCAGAACACCCATTCAGTTCCTACCAAGTTAAAGAACTCCTCAGTGGGAGACTGCTGTCATAATAATCTGGTCCTAATCAGAGCTTGCTGTCGTTCCAAACTAATCGAACATTAGCACTGTAGCACTTGAACGTCGGTCCTTGCTTTCCGCTGTGGTAGCGTGTAGTGCTCCTGTGTGCTTTGCAAGTCTCTGACAGAACGCAGGGAGTTGAGCACAGTACTAAGGCAGTTAGAGGTCTTGTGGAAGAGCATGTTTATTTACAAAGTCTCCACGTTGATGCTACCGTCTTACGCTCATTCGCTCACAAGTCCCATTCGCTCACACTTGCTGCTCAAACGCTGGACACGTGTGCCCAGATAGTCCGGGTTTGTTGGACCCAAGTGGCTGTTGAGTCTTCATTATGTCCCTGGGGCTGCTCCTGCCAGAGACGACAAACTAGACTTTGCACGTGTCAGGTAGCCTAAGGTCGTCCTTCGCCTCCGAAACTCGCTGCTGCCCTAGACCTTAGGCCAGCTGGTTTCCCGTTATCCTGGGATAAAAAGAAGGGTCCACGTGGCATGGGGGAGCCCTTGTGCCGTCCTCCCAGCGCTGGGACACCACATCTTCCCGTCCCGTCGTGTGTGCTGTGGTTTTATCGGCCCACGAGCTGCTCTGCTGCCGAGCTGTCTGCGCCGGGGAGTTACCAGGCTGCAGACTGCCTGCCCTGCACGGAAAGGGCTCGTTCTTCGTTTTCATTCCTGGGAAATTTGCTGCTGTTCTGGGAACACCGTGCGGGAGCAGAGTGCTGTGTTAATAGTGCAGGCTGCTCCTCAGAATCGAAACTCGATGCCGGATTTCAAAGCTGCTCTATGGCAATGTTTGTGTACTGGAAGCGTGTTTACATCTGCGAGAGGTTAATGGCTGTTGTGCAAGTTGTATCTGACAACAGTTTGGAAACTAATTTTCTGTTTGACTCATGGCTGATTTGGTCTTTTCTTGAGGGGTAGAAGTTTAAGCAGCTGGCTGTTTGAGCGATTTCTGTTTCAAATAGTTTTAAAATAAGTATTTTTATATATATCTTCTAGAAAATTCTAGAATTGATTGTGGAAGACTGCAAAACAGTGATGGGCTTAGAGGTTTAAATAATTCCTTGAGAGTTCAAAAAAAAAAAAAAAAGAAAATCCAGTCTTTCTCCTTTCCTAATTGCTACCCGTTGGTTTCTTCCCTTTAAATCTCCTTTGGTTTAGCAGAATGGGAAGTGAAATACTTGTGTACATGTTCTTTTATTCTTTACAAAATTCTAGAAAGTTGGCTTATTAAACTTTAATTCTGGATTTCTAGCATCCATATATCTTCAAAAGTGCTCTTCTTGTGTTCTTTGATAACTCAGTATTGGTTGTCTATCACTGGCAAAATCAAAATGTATTCCTGCTATCATTTAAAAAATATATATTTTGATGTTGTTTGCAGGTTTTAATTCATTACTATTTCTGTTTTTTTTCTTGACTCTCTTGCTATTAGTGGCCCTACATTGGTCGACCAAAGGAGAAAAGTTTCCTTTATGAGATAGTAGCAAACAAAAAAAATGGCATTGATGTTGACAAATGGGATTATTTTGCGAGGTACAAATTTTATGGATTCTTTTTTTTTTTATTAAATTCCTACTGAAGCACTGCTACTACGTTTTTTGTAAACATGATCTTGTTGTTAAATACTCTCTGTGGAATATTTTTAGGGATTGCCATCACCTAGGAATCCAGAACAATTTTGATTATAAACGGTTGTTGAAATTCACGCGGGTCTGTGAAGTGAACAGTCAGAAGTTCATCTGCACCCGGGATAAGGTGAGCGGCGCGTGGGCCGGGGAGGCTCAGCGCCTCCTCTTCCTCGGAGGAAGCTGCTACTGCCCAGCTAAATTCTGGATAACACCTGTCCTGGTGTATGCTGCAAATGGAAGGAGTCGCTTCATTTGCTTCCTTGACAATTGAAATATAAAAGGTAATTAATTTATTTTATTTTGTTTTTTCAGGAAGTTGGAAACTTGTACGATATGTTCCACACACGGAATTGCCTACACCGGCGCGCGTACCAGCATAAGGTTGGCAACATCATTGAAATAATGCAAGTATTATGCTTTCTTCTTATTACATGCCCTTTATTGGAAATTATTGATCCTGTGTCTGCGGTTCAAATAATCACATAATCCATAACCTGTAATATGCAATAAAAGTCACTGGGCTGTTCAACTGGAGCTTTGTTGTGGCACCATTCAGCACTGGAGTATTGTGGAGGCTGTGAATAGTAGAAGGGGATGATAACATCATTCCACATGAAAACAAAGTAGAGATAAGTTACTAAAATTCTGAGGAAACACTTTGCTAGGATGTGCTTATGCTGTTATAATTGCTGACAATGGATGTTTAAATTGCAGATAAAGATTGTCAGCTCAGACTATCTGGGATTACCCAGATTACCCAGAGGGCAGGATTACCCAGAGAATAAAGCAACGAGCAAGCAGCCCTGCAAAGATCTGTGTCTCTGTGTCTATGCAGTGCCACGACCAACTCGTTAGGAGCTTCTCAATTGACTGCCTGCACTTGTACTTCTCTTGTGGATTCCCTGCAGCATTGCTGCAGAAGGGCCAGCATCCCAGGGCATTTTTTTCATCTTGAAATTGGCTGCTGAGTAATAATCTGTTAAGCTTAGAAAAAAAGGAATACAGGAGATCGCACAGTTCAGGAATCGTTCATGGCACAGACTTTCATCCCGTAGTCTTTTGTTCATGGTTTAGTGATTTTTCAAAACAATCATGTGTACCCAGGCTAAAAATCAGAAGGGTAGTTCAGACCTAGGTCTGAAGAGAGAATCATCAAAGAAATTTTGATCTTGACTTACTGTGATTCTAGCAGCCTATGCAAATCTATGTGGATCTGCTTTCAGTAAATGGAAAGATCCTCTACTGAAATGTGCAATGACACGTGGAGAGGGGGAGATACTGCAGTGTGCTGGGGTTCTGCTGTGTGCCTCCACTAGAATTTCAGTTATTGGCTTGTCTCAGTAATGTACCGAGTCATTTCTGACTCTTAAACAATAAGATGCTGCAAAATGAAGCTTGCCTTGAGTCCTAACTTTGTGTTAATACAGGATTACAGAGGCCTTACAAAAAGCAGACCCATTTTTTAAAATAGAAGGCTCTAAAGGAACACCCTACCGAATTTCTACAGCCATGGAGGATATGGAAGCCTACACCAAGCTAACGGGTAGGGGTGCTCGGGAATTCTTTTGTTCTCAAGTAAAGGAACACGAGTTCCCGCTGGAGGGGGCAGTGTTTCTGCGGCTCACGCGGCAGGGCAGGCGCAGGGCACAGGCGGCCGGCGCGGGGTACTCTGGGCTCCAAGCAACGTGAGCACAGGGCACAGGCGCAGCGCACACCTGTGCAGCCTGTGGGCCACAGGAACGGATGCCTGACAGCCGTGGCTTCTCAAGGAGAGCCAAAAATACATTCCCGTCCCTGAAACCGCATCAAAAGCAAGTTGCCTCTGCTGCTGCTGGTGATGGTGGTGTTGGGAACCACAGTGCCCACGTGGCTGTCATGTGGGAGCAGAACGGGGCGCTTTGATCGCAGCCCCCGAAGCCTGAGCTGTTCTTGAAGTTCAGCAGATTTTATTTGTTTGCAAAACGTCACCCTTGTCCCTGAGTCTGTTAGTGAGTGCTGAGGATGTTCTGCTGAATAGACTGGCTAAATGGCAACAGAAAGCAAACTCCAGAGAAATAATGTAACTTGTAAGGGTGAGAACTGAGTTTCTCAGTCCCAAACTGTTAAATATCAGCCAAGAGCATCATCTAGGCAACATTCTAGTTGTCAGACTAGCATCTTGGTCATTTTCTGAAGGTAGATCATCTTTCTGAACCACGTGCTTTTCTCGTTTATTTAATCATTGGCCATTCTTGTTTGATCGCTGTGACACTGCGGTTGGTCACATTTAACAAAAATCCATGCACCTTTGGCAGATCACATCTACTTGGAGATCCTGCACTCCAGTTGTCCGGAACTGGCTGAGGCACGAGAAATTCTGCGTAAAATTGAGCGCCGTGAATTATACAAGTTTTTAGGAGACACTCATCCTGAAAAGGGGAAGGAAATTGCAAAGGTAATCTCAATTGCTGGAAGATTCAGAATTCCTTTTCTTTAAAAACGGTCTCTAAGTAGCTTTTGGAGGCTTGAGGGTTTTTTTGTTTGTTTTCTTTCTTTCTTTTGTTTAGTTGCCATTCCAAAAACAGTGTTAAAAGCTCTTTTTCAATCTTGACGTAGCCAAACCACTGAACATGTTTAATAAAAAATTAAGAGTCTTTTATACAAGCAGGCAGAAGAATGGTGAGAGATGGACATTCAGAGATAGGTTGTGGCAGAAATATTTTCAGAAAAATCCTGTTTTCTTGGAGGGGGTAAGAAAAAGTACAAAGTTGCGTAAAATCGTGTAATTCTTAATTGCGTAATTCGTACAAATTGCGTAATTTGTGCACTTTTGTGACTGAGAACAAACTTCAAGCTGAATATTAATTTCTCAGTTTATTGTTGTTCTATCCTTGACATAAGCTTACATATCTTTTTCCAGTATTTTACTTTCAAAGTATTCATCAAAATTTGGTTTAACTGCTGCTATGTCTAATTTGTTACCTCAAGGTTCTATACTAGAGCTGATATTACTTTTAGTGGTTCAGCTTTTCTAGTAATGTGCTACAAAAGTGCCTTGAATAATCATTTAAGAACCTCAAAATTTCAGCTCTGATGCTTATTTTTTTTCCATGCTGAATTTCCATAGAAGTGACTGAATATATTTGGAAGGTTTTAATTTTTAATAAAAAATAATTCATTATAATTCATTATTTTCAAAATAATTCATAATTTTATTTTTTATTTTTTATTTTTTTTTAGAACAAGGCTAGAAAAGGACTATTAAATACTTTTATTTTTCTGCTCATCTTATTTGTTTGGAGAGAGGGTTGGCTTGGATTCTTCGTCTTGGCTGCAGGAGTGTTAAGAGATGACACAACTTCTTTTGTAATAGGAAGGGGGGGAGAGAAAGTATTGAGGAAGAAAGGATAAATGTTCAGACAAATGCCGGCACAACCAGCATGAAAAGGTTATGCATTGATTGCAAAGCTTCTGTCCTTCTGAGGAGGAATTTAAGACAGTTTCCCAAATTTGGGCAGCGTACATTCCTGCTCTTTTCCAAATTTCGCCTTTAAACAGTTCCTTGCTGAGTTATGACGAAATGAAACCTTAGGCTGAGAGCCGTGTGTGCTTGGCCGGGTCTGGACGTGAGTGTAATCTGCGTCGTTGTCTCTTTTCAGGATGAATACAGTGGCCTGTCACAAGAAATTGCTGATTCCAGGCCTGAAAAGAATCCTCCATTGGTGGAGCCAAAGGCTGAAGACTTCATAGTTGATGTGAGCATCTTTCAGGGCGAGCTTAGAGTAAAACCTCTTCAGTCATAGCAGGCTTTGTATGCCATGGTGAAAATCTGAAATTTTTCAGTTTCTGAGTGTGTGTTGTGTGGGGGAGATTTTTTTTTCGTTTGTTGTTTGTTTGCTTTTGATGTTGCCTCCTAACTAGTTAGAGCAGCGTGTTCCGGAGCTGGCAGTGGAGGCTCTGCGGGCGGGGAGCCTCCCCTCCTCCCCCTTTGGAGCTTTGCTGCTGTGGGTCAGGCAGAGGCCTGTGGCTCTCCCCAGGCTGCGCGTCGCTTTGCGTAGGTCAAAGGCTTCAGACATCTTCATAAGACATTGTCCTTGGACAGGCCATGCTCCTGGTGATTGGGTGGCGTGTGTTCTCCTAAGACTGTCCTCTTGCCGAAAAGGAAAGGGAAAACCTTTGTTTTTTTAGTGTAGAGGTGTCCAAGGACACAGTCTAGGACACCTGCTCTGGGTATGTTTTTGAAGGCCAGGCAACTGTGGGCCTAAATTGTAAGATATTGGGCAGGCACTTCCAAACTTGTTGTATTCCACAGCTGATGCACAAACCTGTTCCCAGGTTTTTGTCTTGGACAGAAAGCATTTTGGTACCACAGCTCAGCAGCTCCCTGCAGTGGTGGGAAGGAGGCCATAACAGAGCACTGTGCGAGTATCTAATAGCTTAACCTGTTTTCTCCGTTAATTCTGGGAAGAGCTAATGAGGGACTTTGTAGCAACTACCCACCACTGCTGGACCCCTTGTTTGGGTGAAATTATAGCAGCTTGCGTAGGTAGCTGTGCTCGTCTCACGGAATCCCAGGTCGTGCAGAAGTGGGCTCTTCTCCCTGCTGATCGTGAAAAAGTGGATATAAATTATGTTGTCTTACACCTCGTGTTTAGAAACTGAAGCTCTACTGTTGCCTCAGTATGTATGCCTCAGGATTCAGAAAGGCTGAAGCTGGTCAGGGAGCAGCATGTTCCTACGGTTGGAAGTTGGAGTGTTTCCGAGTGCAGCCGGGTGCTAGTCGATGCAGATGTGCACGTCCCCTTGGCAGTTTCGGGGAGACCTATGGTGGAAGAAAAGACTTTAAAAGCAATATCAGATTTCAATATCAGATATCAAATTACAATTTTATTTGGTTACTGTCATCTACAGATGCATAATGCATGTCTTTGTATATTTACTGTACCAAAATTGAGGATGAACACTAACAAATACCATTTTATTTGTTTTGGATACAAGATTATCAATATGGATTACGGAATGGAAGAACAGAACCCCATTGATAAAGTTCTCTTCTACTGCAAAGCTGATCCTACCAAGGCAGTGAGGATCAGTAAAGAACAGGTAGTCTTTATTTTCCTCAACTGGCCCCTGCAGGGCACCTTTTTTTACAGTTGGGATGTTAGTGGTCACCTTTGTCTGTGGTAGCTCTTATGGTAGCGCTAGAGCTATTTGGAGATTGATGGGTGGGTGTTACACATGAACAGTGTTTAACTTGTACAGACTTGGGAGTCTTACAGAAATAGAATTCATCAGGGTAAAAAGCTCATGGCTTATGGTGGGACATTTCTTAGTGCTTTCAATTTGTATTTAGATGAAGATATTGAAGTTCAGTGGACTCTAGATTCCAAGAAGGACTAAAGCTTGTTTCTTTTTTCTTTTTTTGTTTTGCAAAGGTCTCAAAGCTTTTACCTGAGACTTTTGCAGAACAGGTCATTCGAGTTTATTGCAAAAATCAGGATCCAGATACTGTTTCAGCTGCAAAACAGTATTTTATTCAGTGGTGTATAAGGAGAGATTTCACCAAACCACAGGTAACAGTCATGCTTGGTAACATTTCACCTTGGTCCATAATTTGCTATTTCATTGAATGTCTTGGGATTTGACCTTGTCTTTGGCAGAGTTTCTTCCCAATAACATATGGTTGTTATGTTATATATGGTTACCAGTACATATGGTTTGTATTGTGGCTCACATCGAGGCACGCTTTGATTTCACTGGAACTGGTTTGATTTTATTGATTTAACGTAAATGATTGGAAAAGTCTTGGTTTATAACTAAGTTAATGTCCACATGAGCACTCGCTAGTTCAATGGTGCAGGTTGCCTCGTGCAGAGGTTTAAAACATCAGAGACTGAAACATCCAGGAGGTCAGATGAGTCTGTCCTGTTGCTTTGCCAGCCTCGGAGGGGTGTCCTGCTCTCTGTGGGAGCAAGAATGAAACTGAGGAGATTCCGTATGGGTATTGAAGTCTTTAATTTGCTTAACAAGCACATTTTGAAGACTGAGCCGTGCACGTGTCTCTCTTCCACGGAGTACGGTAATATCCCTGCCTTGGCATCTTATTTTTCCAGAAACACCTGCAAGTCTCTTTGGGAGAAAGAGCTACATTCTCTGAAATGGAAACCTAGTGGGTAGATCAGTGTTCTCGTCTGCTGAGCCTCTGACTGCAGGCAGGAGCCACTTGTCTTAAGGCCCATTCCTACATAAGTAGTTCTGGTGTCTGTCCCTCGAGAACGGGTTTTGGAAGGGTGTTTTTACACGTGGATAGCAAGGGCCTTTCTCTGCCCGTAGCTCCCACGTGTTGTCGCGGGTCCATCCTGGCAGGCCCACGTGCTGTCCAGGGACAGGCACCTCGCTGAGCGTGGGACGCGTGTGCTGCCAGGGCAGCGCCACTGGTCCGCAGCACCTGGGCACGAGGCCCGTGCGTGTGGCTGGGCAGGACGAGCAGCACTGCCTGGGCGCAGCGGCCGCGCCGCCACGTGCGGCGCCGCAGGGCTGGCACGGCCGCTCGGAGCAGCCCACGGTCCCGCTGCCGCCTCGCGCTCCCGGGCGTGAGCTGCAAACCTGCCCGTCTGCTGGATTCGCTGGTAATAATTTGGGAAGAAGTGAAGTGCTCGGGTGTGGGGTGGAAGGTTGGCCCTACCAGATCTTGCCACTGACTGGAGCGCTTCCAATTTCGAGGAAGCACAGTCCTCAAAGTGCATTGATATACGCTGCTTCTAGGACCCTGGTTTTATTTTTCTGTCAAGTCTGACACTGATTTTCTTAGGTTAGAAAGTGACAGAGAATTTACTATTGTTAATATTTTCTGTCTTTTAATAATAGGATTGTGACGTGGTTGCCCCTCATCTAACTCCAATGAAGAAAAGCTGGAATAATATTCAAGAGGATGAATGCAGAATGGCTGCAGAATCCAGCTGCAAGCAAAGGCTTCCTTTTGATAAGTAATACACTTCCTTTTGCACTATTCAGTCTCCATCAGAAGATGGGTAGTCCTGAGTAGCGACTTAAGAGCTACTGTGATGGAGTGTTAAAAATCTGCAAGGCAATGCAGTGTAATGCATTTTACAATACAGCGTATGTACAGTTTGTTTTAATGTCGACACTTAAACGAAGTGCATATGGACATTTCAGAAAGTAACAAGTAGTCTGTTGTTGCAGAAAAAAACCCTCAGTTATCTTTTTTTGGAATGTATTGTCACTTCGTAGCAAGAGAAACTTAAATGGATTGAAAATCACCGTAATTAAAAGAAGTGCTGAAGAGGCATTACTATTTCTGATAGTGATCCCTTCTTTAGGTAGTGGTAGTGTTGCACGAACAGGAGGAGCTCAGCGCTCTGCAGTGCCTGGAGAAGAGGAGTCGGGGTGTTTCTGGAAACACAGTGAGGTATCAGCACTTGGAAAGAGCCCACAGGTGGCCTCTTCAAGAACAATAAATCCAACTTCCTTGAGTAATAAAAAGTTGGGGGCAAGGGGAAGATTTCTTTTTTTAATAACCAAAGATTTCTTTTCTGGAATGAAAAAAAGTGATGAAGATGCAGCCCTCTTGCTATAAAAGCGACCACACATTTTTTTTTTTATTGAAGTAACAATGCATTTCAGCAACAGACAGCATTTTGTTGATTTTATAGTGTATTTTTGATACATTGAATGTTATATTTTTACTGCTACGCTGACCTACAAAAGCTCAGGTTCTTGCAGCCTTTCCCTGTTCCATGGCTTTGTGGTTGCTGTTCCTGCGTTTTTTTTCCTTCTCCCCCCCCGGCCCGTGTAGAATTATGAGGGTTCTTAGTTTCCCCTACTGGTGTTATCAGTGTGAATGTTGCTAGATGACTGCTCAGTTGCAAAAGTAAAGGAGGAAGATCCTTTTCCTCTTGCTCAGGTTTCAAACGTTCTTTTTAAAGGCTGCTTTCATTAAATAAAACCTGAATGTTTGAAAAAGACTGCCATCTAAACTAAAAATGCCAAACAAAGTGTCCTGCAGTGCTGAGAAGTTGGACTGAGTTTTAGACTAAGTTTTTAGACTGAGTTTAAACTGAGTTTAAAAAAAAAAGTCATTTTTTTTTTTTTTTTCTTCTTCTCCCCTCTTCATTTCTTTTTACATTTCCTTGGCCTTTTTATTCTGACAACTCATGTCAGGCAGAGGTAGAGAACTGAACTACTTGTTCAAATTTAACTGGATTAAAAAACCAAGCAACTCACATTGTTTTGCATTCTGCTGCTTTCTCACAAACTTGTGCCTCTGTGTTAACGGGGTGGTGCTGGGCAGCCTCTGCTCTTTGTGTCTTCAGTGGCATTTTGTACGTACCGTGTACTGTGTAAGTTCTACTGCGAGGTGTCTGACCTCTTTAAAAGCTTCGAAGGAACTTCTTGTTACTCTTCCACAAATACCATCAGCGAGGGAAGGCGCTTATCTCCTGTGGCTACAGCAGATCAAGTACGTACTTGTTCAGAATAATGCGATTTTCCTGTGGTTGCTTCCTACTGTTGTTTTGAAGCTGTTCTAAAAGGTGCACTTTATGTTTGGGAAAAGCTTTTTGCTCATGTTAACCATGTGTTTTAGAAACCTGTACATAAATGTATCAGACGTTAACTTCTGAGACGCGGCATTCCTTTTTCTCAAACATGCTAATCTGAGCCTGCCTGGACTAAAAATAAATTTATAAGCACTGATTTTAATATTCTTTTAATGAATTGCACTGTGTGAAGTTTATTAAGAGCAGTTGTCTTGCTGCGTGGCTGTACCTGTGCAGCAGCCCCGGGTCCTTCTGCAGGACGAGCAGCTCTCAGCGCCCAGTGCTCTGACCAGAGTCTTTTAGATATTCTGCGTGTGGAAGGTATAAAGTTTCACAGCCACCTCTACGTGTTCAAAGGTATTTGGAGCTACACAGGATTTTTGATGCTAAAATCACAGCATGAGAGCGTGAGCCGCCCTTCAGCGGAACACCCATTGCAGCAGTTCTGGCAGAGCCCAGGCGCCCTCCCTGGGCCTGCTCTCCGTGATGCCCGCGCGGCTGCGGCTGCCCAGGTGCCACAAGGGAATACATGGGTGGAATGTGGAGCTCCAGCTCGTCCCTCCTGCAGGAAGAGCCGCCCTGCGCTCCCTGCCCGCCGGCTCTGCCTCAGGCCGGGGGCTCTTCGCGCCGTTCGCACAAAGCGGAGGCCCCATCCTGCCACCCTCGGGCCGGGCTGTCGGCTCCCCGCGCACCCGCTGCGCCCCGGAGCCCGCGGGCGACCCCCCGAGACCGTCTCGGCGCGAGGAGCAGCGTGCCTGCGCTTCCCAGAGGTGCCGTCTCACCGCGGCCATCCTGCCATCTGTCTGTGACAGGGTCCTGCCTTCGGTGCTCCTGTGAAGCTGCCTACGCTTCCTCCCCGCCTTGGGGAAGCTCTGAAAGGAGGGACTTCTGGCGACCTTGGAGGATGATCGTGCTCTGCTCAGGGTGGCCCCAACATCGGCACTCAGAGCTGCTAAAGGCCCATGACGTTTGTGGTACCCGCTTGGAGCCGGCTCTCAGCACGGGCCCAATGAAGCTGGTTTTGGAAGCAGTTTGGGTTTAGTGTGTTCAGAGCTTCGTACAGAGGAGTTTAGGGCAATTTCTCCCCCCGCCTCGAGCACCGTCCCGCCAGCCGCTGTGTTTCATGCAGGTGCGCAAGGCCTTCACTTGCTGCTTTCCAGGCAGCTGCTCCATCACTGTCACCAAAGACTCCGCTGCTTCTAAAGAGCCCCGGCCTCAGCGGAGCCTCCTGCGGCTGCTCCGGGGGAGCGCTGAGGGCCCTGCCCGGCTGCGCTCGGCGCCGCCTCCTGCTGTGCCCGGGCTTCAGCCTGAGGTTCCACCGGCAGAGCTCTGCCTTGGGGTCGCCCCCGGCTGTGGAGGGGGGGCAGAGCGCGGGGGCAGCGGGAGCAGGGGAAGGGTGAGAGCCCCAGGCGTGCGGGGGGCCCGGCCCGACGGCTGCCGGTGCTGGGCGTCCCCGCAGGCGTCGCGGTGCCTGGAGCAGCAGCCGCTTTTATCCCGGGCCGTGGGAGCTGGTCCGAAGCAGCTCCTGCTTGGCAGGGGGGCCGGCAGGACCCAACAGGACGAGGGCTCTGAGGATGGGAAGAGCCGGCGCCCGCCCTGTGCGCGTGGGGACCCGTGGGGGGACCCCACGCAGGGATGTGGAGTTGGGTGCCCCTCCTTGGCTCCCGGTGCAAAGGGGTTTGTGGCACCGGGAACGGCGCTGACACATGAGCCCCTGTTCTCGTGCTTCCCCAGGGGCCGCGAGCAGCGTTTTGGCGCGGGCGCCCCGGGCTGGGGCCTCCCTGCCTGCTGGGGCTGCTTCCTTAGTGCAGGGGGCGCGAGGCGCTCGCGCGGCGACGACCAGCCCGGGAGCGCAGCCTGCCCGGCTCCTGTTTATTGAGGGCTCGCGGCCTCGCAGCCGTGGGCGCCCTCCCCGGGGCAGCTCCGCGAGCGGCGGCCGTCTCGGCGGTGGGTTTCCTGCCGAGGGCTGGTGCTGCTGCCTTTCCCCGCTGCGCTCCCTCGGCTGCCCCGCGGGGCCCCGGGGGTAGCGCGGCCGTGGGGGCAGCCCCGGCGCGGCGGCAGCTCTCGGCCGCGCTGCTGGGGGAGGCTCAGCCCTGGGTCCGTGCGTGGGACCAAGCCCCGGGGCAGCTGGGGTCAGGCCAGGGCCCAGACTTCCAGGGCCTGGATGCGGAATTCCTCCCGCCCGGAGAGGGGCTCGTTGCCGAAGGTGTCGCAGCGATGGCTCCCGCCGCGGTACAGATCTCCGTCCAGCCACAGCCCGAATTTGCCGCTGGAAAGACACAAGCAGCGCACGAAGCTGAGGGCTCCGTCCCCTCCCAGGCTCCACGCGCGTCCGGGGCGCTCGGGGGGAGCGGGCGGCGCTCCCGGGAGCCCCCGCGACCTCCCGGCTTCGCGGAGGGTCGGCGGGCGCAGGGGGACGCCGGCTCCTACCTGCCGCCGCCCATCATCAGCAGGTCCTTGTCGCCCTTGAGGAAGAAGCTGTTCCTGCCCGTCCACGGGAACACCTGCGGGCAGGCGGGTCAGCCGGGAGCCGCCCGGCGCCCGTCCCAGCCCCGCGTGGCCGCTGCCAGTGCCCCGGCTTGGTGCCGGGAAGGCGGCCGTGCCCGGCCCAGCGGGGCACAAGTGTCACCCTGAGCCCATGGGCTTCCGAGTGCCACCCGTCCTGGGGGCTCGCGGATCCCCCCCGACCAGGCACAGCCCCAAGACCGAGGGCTCCGCTGGTCCCTCCGCAGCGCCCAGGGCTGGGACACGGGAGTGTCACCAGCCCCGGCCTGGGGCTTCCCCTGGAGCCGGCAGCGCAGCGGCGCGGAGCCTCCCCCACCTTGAGCTCCGGGGAGAAGGAGAAGAGGAAGGTCTCGCCGGTGCCGTAAAAACAGTTGCTCAGGCGAATGGCGGAGGCGCAGAAGGCGCCGAAGGCCTGGGAGGGAAGGAGAGCGGAGGTGGTCACAGCTTCGTGCGTTGCAGGCGCCAACGTGCAGCCGGAAGTCCAGCGGAGGCCGCAGAGACGAGCAAGGAGAGGCTGGGAGAGCTGGGGCAGCTCTGCCTAGCCAAGAGGAGGCCGAGGGGGCTCTCGCTGCATCAGCTGCTGGGGACACAGACACCCGGCCCGGGGCGCCCAGCCGGAGGGCACCGGGAAGCTGCACCAGGGGAAAGGCCCGGGCTAGGGAGGCCGCGCGCGCTGCCGAGGCCGGCGGTGTCCGCTCGGCCCTGGCCAAGCAGCAGGGCCCGGAGGGCCTCAGCATCCCGGGCAGTTCCCCACGGACGCGGGAAGGGCCCGGCCCTACCTGCGCCTCCGTGTCCCTGACGAGCAGCAGCGCAGGGCCGCTCCGGCGGCCGGTGCTCCGGTAGAGGGTGCCGAGGCTGAAGCCGTCCCTCGCGGCGCAGTAGAGCAGCCTGCAGGGCGCGTGGCGCAGCCGCCGCGGCAGGTGCGGCGCCAGCTGCGGGGGGGCTCAGGGCGCTGCCCGGCGCCCTCCTGCCGCATTGCTGGCGGCCCGGCCGCCTGGAGGGCCCGGGGGCTGGGGCACTGCCCTCCCTTCAGCCCTGGGCGCCGCTCCCCTCGAGGACGAGGGGGTGACGGTGCCTGGAGACTCCCCCAGGCAGCCTCGCAGGGCTGTCGCGAAGCCCCCGGCCGCCGCCACGGGGCCCGGGACGGTGAGCTGGGCATGGGGGCAGCGGGCTGAGGACCCGCGTGGGGCTCAGCCCCCGGCTCCCGGGGCTGGGCCCGGCTCGGTGCCCCGTCCCAAGGCACGTGGGGCACGGCTGGCTCTGGGCCGGGCAGGGCTGCTCCGGGCACGGTGCCGGCTCCCGGTGCCCGTGCTGGCGGTCGCTGCCTCACCTCCTGGAGCTCCTTGTCCTGCAGGACGCTGCTGGGCTCGCTCAGCTGCAGCTGGCCGGGCTCGTCCAGCGCGGCGGGCGCAGCCCGGCCGCCCGGCGGCCCCTCACCGCCCGGCTCGGCACATACCGGGGACAGGTCGTCGTCCAGCTCCTGCTGCGGGGCAGAGGGCGCTGAGCCCCGCGCGGCCAGCGCGGCGCCCCCCTCCCGGCGGCCCTGCAGCCTCCGCAGCCCCTTGGCACGGCCTCCAGGCCGGGTTCCCGCTGCCCTGGCCCTTGGTCGTGTGCGGCGCGGGGGTGCTGAGGTTCCAGCAGTGCAGCCCCCCCCGGCCCTGCTGACACCCCCTGCCCGAGGGCAGAGCACACGCGGGGACGGCGACGGCGCGGGATGCGTGGGGGCACCCCCGGACACCGGTGCCGCCAGGCCACATTCCCAGAGGGACGCTGGAGCACTGCCCAGGGTCCCAAGGTGAAGAGCAGCGAGGGGATTTTGAACCCCAGGATACTCTCCCCCTAAACTATGTCTTAACGTCATTTCAGCCACCTGTCTAAAAAAACCCACCCCAGTGCCGCCATGCGGGAGCCGCCCGGGCCGGGAATGCCGGGGCTCCGCGGGCCGCTCCCGCTGCCCTGCCCGGCCCCTGCGGCACCGGGCCGCCTCTGCCCCTCCCGCCCCTCGGAAAGCCCAGGCAAGGGCCCTACCAGGAGGTGGTAGCCGGCCCGGAGCCCCTTCATGGCGGCTGCGCCGGCGCTGCCCGCGGCCGGGCCTGGCACTGCCAGCAGCCCTCGGTGTCACCCGGGGCTCGTTAATGTTTACCCGGGGCCCCTCCTCCGGGCACACCGGGTGCAACGGCCTTCCCGGCTGCACCGGGCGCCTCCGCCTTCCTCCCGCCCGTGGGCCGGGCTGGGTCACCGCACGGCGGCACCGGTGTCCCGGCGAGGCCGCGTGCCAAGGCCAGGCTGCCCCAGGGAGCCCTTGCTGCTGCGAGCAGGGCCCCGCGTGGGCTGAGGGCGTTCGGCAGGGCGGGCTGAGCCGGCGTGGGCGACGAGGCCCCGCACGGCCCCGCTGCAGCCACGTCGGCACCGCTGAGCCGGGCGCTGCTCCCAGCACCTCCCCGGCTCCGGGGGCCCGCAGAGCCCTTGGGCATTTGTGATCCAGCAGCAGCGGCGCGGGTGGGCGGTCCCTGCGGGGAGGGGGCCCGCGCAGCCTCCGTGGGGCCACTGCGTGTCCGGGCGCTCAGCCCTCCCCAGGGCTGTCCCACGGCTGGAGGGGTGCGGGGCCGGCGGCTCTGGAGCCACCGCGACGCCGGGAGCGGCACCAGCCACCCCAGGGCTGTTGTTTTAGCATCAACAGGCAGGTCACGCTCGCTATTGCTAGTTGCAACACGACTGTTGCAAGGGTTGTGTCACCTGTCAACATCTCGCCTGGCCAAGGGCAGCAGCCGGATGGCCCCGGCCGGGTGACAGTGCAGGACACGGGGCGATGCCCCGTCCCCTTGAGCCGGGCAGCTCTGGCGTCGGAGCTGGGGGCGGGGGCCGCACTATCCTTGTCTCCCCCTTCTCGCCAGAGGATCTGGACCGCATGTGTTGGTGTGGCCCATGCCTGGCTCACCCACATGGACTTGACATCCATGCGCTGCCATCCAAAGGGACCTGGACGCACTGGATAACTGGGCAGTGAGAAATCTTATGACATTCAACAAAGACACGTGCAAGGTCCTGCACTTGGGGAAAAATAACCCCGGTCACCAGTACAGGCTGGGGA
>VZSV01000185.1:673126-691440 GCA_013398735.1 Nothocercus julius | reverse complement strand
GATCTCTAGAGGTCCCTTCCAACCTTAAGCATTCTACGACGACTCTGTGAGTCTGTGACGTACGTAGCTGCTGTGGCCCCTTCTGCAGCTGTGGCCCCATCTCCAGCGCCCGTGGGCTGCACCGTGGAGGGGTGCGTTGCCTTGTGCCAGGAGCACGCCGCGGGACGGGCGGCTGTGCGGGGAGGGCTCTGCTTTCCACATACGGTGCTCCCACAAGGAGAAGCACCACAGAGAAGCTGGCGCTGCCGGGCCGCTCAGAGGCTGCTGGTGGAGGAGTTTCCCGAGGCCTCCAGGAGGGCTGAAAGCAACCGGCCTCAGTTCGTTCTTCCCCCAGAGGCTCTGGAAGCACCGAGGGAGGATCTGTGGCTGCTTCCGTGGCGGGAGGGAGGCACCAGCAGCATCTGGAGAAGTTTCCCTCACACGGGATGAACCAGCGGCTAAGGAAGTTGGGGAGATGGAGGGTCCCTCAGCCCCAAGCTGCCCTGGCCAGGCCTCAGCTCCGTCTCCGAGCTCGGGCACCGTCCCCCTGCGGCCTGGGCCAGCACACGGGACCAGCAGCGGCCACAGCCGGGATGGGAGACGCCCCCGGGGCCAAACTCACCCGCCAGCTACAGAGAGAGGGGCCGCCGTCCCCGGCCGCTCAGCTGCAGGCGTTTCACGTCTGCTCGGCAGCTTTCCTTGGGGGGTAAAAATGCACGCGGTATGAAAGCCGTAAATATTAAAAAGTGTGGATTTTGTCAGACGAAGCATGCAAACAAATGTCTGAAAGGCCACAGAGAATAAAATTGGTTAAAACACTTCTTAAAACCAAAGCACCTTCCGGGTGTCCTGGAGGCCTCCTTTTCCCTTCTCGTGGGCACAATGGCCCTTTCTTTCCTTCTGATCCCCTCGGGATGCCTCTGTTTGCTCTCTGCACCCCTGGGTGCCATTCAGGATGCCCTGGAGCCCCCCGGCTCCCTCAGGGCCCCTTGGTTTGCCTTTTGGTCAATGTCAGAGGCCCCTGGTCCCCTCCAGCCAAACCCTGCCTTTCCCAGACTCCTGAATCCTGGGCATATTTATTCTCCTTAGATGTAAGTGAAAAACTCCTCCAGTCTTGAAGCAGAAAAAAAAAAGAAATCCCATTCTTTTCCCCTCATTTACAATACATTAACACAGATCCTGAGCTCCTTCCACAGCTTAAGTCACACCCTGGAAGCCCCAAACATGAACGCGGCTCCTCGTCCCCACCCGTGCTCAACGCGGGGCACCCAGGAGGCGTCTAAAACCTGCACAGTTTATTGTGCTCCCGGCCATGCCCCGCGTGCCGCGGCCCAGGGCGCGGAGCCTCCGCGGGCACGAGCGGCCGGGCGCCGCGAGGGCCGAGACGGAGCGGAGCCGCGCACCGGACAAAGCGCTAAGAGCAGTGCAGTAAGGCAAAAGTCAGTATTGTCCAGAAAGAACAAAAAATAATTAAAAAAAAAAAAAAGAGCTGCCTGGGCAGGGCCTGGGCATGTTGGTGTTTCGACTGCTGTGTAACAGATGGAGTTTCTAATTTGTCAAATTAGGAGCCTCCAAATTCTTCCTGGGATCCATGGAGCAACCTGGCTGTGTCCTGCCCAGACACCAGTGGAAAAGCTTCCAACACTGTGTTTAAGGTACTGCTTCTCAGTGCCAACATGCAACCAGCAGAGGAAAAAATCCAGCCTGGGTTCCCTTAGGTCAGTCACATTCACGGAGTCAGCAGCAAAAGTTTGCAGGCAAGCAGATCTGAACATACACAAAGGGAAGGGATGGGGGAGCCACGAGATGTTGTGGTTTTTGTGCAGGCCTCCATTCACAGCTACAAGAGACCACCACTGTCCTTGCAAGAGGATAACCCCAGGGAGCTGCTTGTTAAGCTGCTGTGGGACAGCTCGAGCCCCACAGCCCCACAAAAGTAGCATTTGAGGCTCCTTCTGAGTTTGGTTTCTGGTCTTAAAGGGGAGACTTTGACACCTCCTGGTCCCTAGCACAGGCAAACAGCTTGCTCCCTGCAAGGGCAGCACTGCCGTGCCGAGCAATCACGATGGCTACGGTTTAAGTCCTGCACTGCCACGCTGTGCGATGTATGGAGAAAAGCCTCCCGCTATCCCTATCCCCACAGCAGCAGCGTCCCTTTCTCCAAGACCCTGTAGCGTTTCTGTGCAGCTCCCAACATGAAAGTGCCTGTGTTGCTTCAGTGGAACACTGAAGCACTCCCTGTCCTGCTCCTGCTTTCACCCCACTCTGAGCTCTCAGTAGTTTTGAGCTCCAAGATGGTCCCTTTATTATCTGTGGCAGCAGCCTAAGCCACCCTCCTTCCAACGGGTCACCTGTTTCACAAGCTCTCACCGTGCCTGAGCAGATTGTTTTTTCCAGATCCAACAACAGGATGAGAACCAAGAAAGATCATCTGAGTTGAATGCAGCCCGGGTTTAGGCCCTGATGCCAAGAGATTGTCACGTGCCAAGCAGGAACACTTCTGGTCAAAGCAGCGAAGGGGGAATTTCCAGGAGAACCAAACATCTCCGCGGAGCAGTAATAGTGAACAGGTTATATGTTCTCAGCTCTTTCTGGGCCAGCCCTGTTTTTAGCCCAGGCACTTCCTCCAGTTCCTGCTGGACTGCCCAGAGATGCTGTCTGAGGTCACAGCAAAAAGCACGGCTGAGGGAAGAGGGGAGACGCTCCAAGGGAGGCACTGGGGCTCCTACTTGCAGCTCTTGCAGTCTCTGCACTCCGTTCACTGTTGTAGCTCAGGAGGGTGTTTCCAGAACGTTCTCAGCTCTTTCCTTCAGTAGGCATCATTCTCAAAGTCCGACCTCATCCAGGGAACCTTCCCCACCCACCCCATATCCCCCCCAAGCTTTGCAAGGTCCTTAGAGTAGTCCATTCCCCGAGACTGGTGAACATGATCCCTACTTCAAAACAAGCATGGCCTCTGTCCCATCTTGCCTTTGCAAATAGAGTCCGTGAGTGAGGTAGTACTCCCGTCGGAGGAAGGCATAGAAATAATCCGAGATGAGCAGGATCTGCAAAAGTGAAATGTTCAGACACGTCAGTAAAGTTTCCCAAAAAAAAGGATAAAGGGGACATGTGTTTGTGACAGCCAAGGAAAGGATTTATGAAGTTCTTGTGCTATTCATGGCGCTTTGTGAGAGGAGCCACTGCAGCCACGCGAACATTCCTTGACCTTCATCTCACTTAACAAAACCAAGGGAGGTTTAAAGGGATCAGATTCCATGCCAACGTGTTCCCATGGGCATCTCAGCTGAGGAGACAGCATGTCCACAAACAGGCCAAACCGTATGACAGCCTAGCTGAGCCACGGCTTTACAGACTATCTCCAAACCCCACGTGCGACCTGCTTCCGTGCAAGTGCTGCAATTCAACCCAGCCCAAAAGCTGAAAGTCTCTTGATGACAACTGCTACTGAGGACTTTGCAATTGTAACTGTTCCTCAGCTGCAATTTATACTCAGAAAGGGCAAGAGAGTTGCAGGCAGACCAGGAACCACCACAGCCTTACAGGTCCACCTTAGCAAACAGAAGTTTTTGGCAGTGTAACAGAAGCAATAGGGGCTAAGAGGTGAAGAGGAGAGCAGAGGGACCAAAGCTGTGGCTTCACAGCACAATATCCAAGAGCAGCACCAGATTAAGGCACTCCTGTCCCCACTGTGTTCCCATCTCCTTCCTGCTCTTGTGCTGAAGTGCTCTCTCAGTGGGGCAGACAATGGCTACCCCTAAAAAACACCTTTTTTTTTCCCGATCCAATTCAGAACACGCTGCTACACATATCGATGTTGGTACCATCCCGCTTGCCTAGGAGGGTGAAAGTTGCCCAGGCTGGAATTGCCTTCAGCTACTTTCACAGTTGTAATACCTTGGAATGCCTTGGGGGTGCGCGGAGCGGGGAAGCCCGACATCCATGACGAGGCCGCTCCCCTCCTCAAGCCACACTTGTGTGGTACTGAGGAGTCAGGAGGACAGGGAGGGAAGGGAGAAACCAGCAGCACTGATTTGGGGTGCCTGCTTTGCTGAACGCTGTGGCTGACGATGGGGCTGACACCCCATCCACTTCTTTCATTTTTTTTCCCAATTAAACTTATTTGCAGACTTTCTTTTAATAGGAAAAGAAAGAACAGGGGCAGGCGGGGATGAGAACTAGTTCCTTCTCATAAGAAACAAGACAAGCAGAGAGGAGATTTTTGCTCTGTTTGCATTTACACAGAGCACAAAACCTTGCAGAATCTGCTACAACTTTCTCAAACAGGAAACCAAATCCTCTTAGGATACCAACAGCAGCCACCTGTAACTGCAGCTTCACTGCAGCAGCACACGGGAGCTAGAGAGCTTAGCAGCTGTGTACACTGGACCTCATCCTTCAGGGGTGCTAAGCTCTGTTTTCTCTGATGCCAGTGAGTCCCTTTCCTAGAAGGGCATCATCTTGTGAGAAGCAGGGAGAGCCCCGGCACGACAGGGACCCCATGTCCTCCCGCAGCCCCACGTTTCAGTGAGTTGCAATGCTTTGCTTCAGGAAAAAAAAAAATGGTACCATGTCCCATTTCACGAGTTCTTGTTTCCCTATCATTCCACCTGCCCTGCACTGCCCCATGGCTCTCTGAGCTGACCTTCTCCGTTCGCGCTGGCCGTTAGTCCTGCCGCACAGAGATGCTTTCCTCGGCTGCGAAGCGGCAGCACAGTCGAGCTGCACGGAGCTCAGCGACAGCGCAGACACCACGAGGGTTCTGCTTCGCATCGGGGCCGGCACGGTGAGCACAGGCCGATTTCAGCTCAGAGCTGCGAGGCAGGATTAGACAGGATGCAGAGAGCCAGACACACGCCGCAGAATTTGCTGCTGCTGACAGGACACCTGCTCCACTGCACTCCCCAAAGTGCTGCCACGCTGGCTTCACTCTACTGACCTGCCCTATGTTGAAAGTCAACGTGATGGCGTAATAAAAATTGGAGTTGGCACTTCCTGCGTAAATCCAGAGATGCCACAGGACGGGGAACAGGAGAGAGCAGACAATGAGCACGCAAGACAGGATGAAGATGTTCTGTAGGACTGCAAAAGAAAAGCAAGCAAGCTGTTACAAAGATGCACTCAGTGAGCAGCCCTGATCAGGCTTTTAGGATAAAGGCAGTGGAGAGGCAACACTTCTCTCCAGCAATTATTTTCTACATTTGTTTTACTAACTCTATCAAGAGAATTATTAAGAAATCCATTATAGGTTTCCTTTAAAATAAACAACTTTGCCTTTGCTGGAGCATGAATCTCTTACTTGTGGCTGCTTCCTTCTGGGTCCTGCTTCTAAGAAAACATTCTTCTGCTGAGGACTCTGGCTTTTTCAGAATCAGGAGCACAGCTGAGACAAAGTGTGCATTAAAGACAACTTCATTTCCCCTTCTAAGGATCACCAAGCCCTGGCCCTGTCTCTAGTTCCTGAAGGTAATTCCCCTTCCAAAACACAGGATAAGTGTGGCTGAAAGGCTGAGCCTCCGCCTGAAGCTCAAACACAGCTATTTGGGCGGCTGTGCTAGAAGCACGAGAGCTCCTCTCTGCACAGGGACTCCTCCCTGCTCGTCCTCTCTTGCTTCCCGTGCTGGGAACATGCAGCTCACCCAGCAGGATCGGGATTGCTGCGGCCACAACCTGCGCAGGGCTCCCGGCTGCTTTGGCTTATTGGTAGTGGGGGACTGGTGGAGCAGATGGGCTCACACAGGGCCCTATTTTACTCCCCACCACTGATGCTGCAGAGAACCAGCATTTAAATAAAGCTGAATATACCCAAAGTACTCGGGGCTGCTGCTCATGCCTCCTGATACAAGATGGGCTTGTTGACCATAACAGCACTTGACCAGGAGAGAGAAGATTGTAGTAAAAGTCCAGGGCAGCCTGGCAGGATTGGTCAAAGCAGCTGCTTTGCAGCTACTTCAGCAGACAAGGCCAGGAAAAATGCAGCTCCTTGGGAGTATTATACTTGCAAAAACTCCCTTATGTAGCAAGTCCCAGAGATAGAGCTTGAAAATCTGCAGGAAGCAGCTCTGGTGATCAAAAGAACTAAACAGGCTCATTATGAAGCACATCAGAAAAACTGGACCATGGCTTGGACTAATCCAGTTACTTTCACTCTGAGCAAACAAGCAGGTGCAAAACAAAGAGGCACTGCAAGGGGGCAGGATTTTAAGGCTGGGAGACCCATCAGGAACAGCACACAAATTACACAGCTTTAAATGGGAGTGAAACCTGCCATGGCTGCATTCAAGGGACTGATGTGTTTCACCTAAGCCACATCCTTTGAGCAAGACGGTCAAAGGTTCTTACAGAAAACGTAATTTTCAGAAGAATTTGGAAAGAAAGAGAAGGTAAAGCAAAAGTGAGAATTACCCTTGTGATGTCTTCTCAACCCTCGTCCTAAAATTACTTCAGAGATTGCATCACTGGAAATAAAGTTTGCTTTCACATTGTCCCAAGCACCTCATTTGGTTTAGTGGTGAGCTACTGGACAGACCTTCCCACTCCAGATAAGGAACAACAAAACATAAAGAACTCACATCTGTAAAGATGGCTCCAGACTGGGAGGAAGGCCATGTACAGCGCAACGTCTCCCACGGTGGGGTAGGACTTGAAGATGGAAATGATGGCAATCTGGACAAACATGAAGAACATGGGGTGCTCCCTAGAAGGGAAGAGACACAAAGGATGAGAGGATGCAGCAGGGGCTCTGGAAACTAAGGTCAGCAAGGGCACAACACACTGCAGGCCAGGATGCCAGCACTCATTCCAAGCCACTGGAATAAGTCCATTGTGAATAGAGGCAATCGGTGGATGTTTTTATCAGAAAGAAGGGTAAACTTGTTGGCAATGGTCCACTAACAATATCCCTGAGTTACCACTTTGCTCTAGCAATAAAGAACTGGTGCCAGCCACGAGTTCTTGCTTTCTGATCCCACTGGCTTATCCTGGCAGGGAGGGAGCAGGCATCTGTATTGCCTAATCTGCTCCCTCTTACATACCTGTACATACACACATACATACATACATAGCAGAGCCCAACTCACAGATCCATATAGATCTGGGCAAGAATTTGCTATTTCCTCTTAATCACAGTCACTATGAAAAATGCAGATGTGCAACAACTCCAGCTGAGTCACAGCACCATGGCAAGCGATGAATCAAGATCCTCAAATATTTTCTTGAGACCAAAATAACAAGGTGTGTCACTGCCAGAGGCTTGTTAATCCCGATACCCTTCCCAGGGTCTGAGGCACACGGGCCAGGCAGTTTTCTCTGTTAAAGGAGCAGTGGAGGGACGAAGGATGCAACATCAGTTAGATGTGCTCTGTTTCCAGATTACAGATATTATTAATCTGAACATTAATAAAAATGATCCCACTGCAGCTTTTTGTGACACTGACAGGGAGACAACGTAAAGGAAAATATCCTGTTGGGAAATGCAGGTGTCCAAGAGCCCTCCCTACACAGCACTTCAGGTGATCCTGAGGTGTTTTCTTACGCTGCATTCACAGAACACGTAAGTGATAGTCAGACACTGTGACCACAGGCTACTCTCAGCCTTCCAAACGTGCAGAGAGCAGGGCATGGTTCAAGCAGAGGCAGGAGTGAGCATCTATCTGCTGCTTCCTCAGAATCCTGGCCATGGTTAATGGCACTTTGCAGGAGGAGAATCTTTCCAGCTCCAAACATCAGTGCAGGTAATTAAGATGCAAATATGCCAGTGAAGAAAAAGACATCTCACAAAAGGCTTTATTCCTCTCAGTCCCACAAACAGAGGCCAAACAGCATAAAATACAGAATCTGTCAACGCAGAAAGAGTAAAAAAAACTAGCAAAGAAACATACTTACTTTAGCTTCACTGCCAAGGGAATGGTATAGAAAAATACGTTGATTTGAAACACACATACGAAGAAAAGACTAAAGTGCTCAAACATCTCTGCAAAGAAGTACCAGAAGAGGCCAATATTGGGTGTCAGATCTGGAACTGAAAGGCTGAAATTTAAAAGGAAAAGTCAAGGTAGCATTTTTTAAACAATTGTTTTATACTGCTTCTGTTTCATTAACAAATCACTGTGTGCTATTGAATGGAGGACCTAAATTTTATATACATGAAAGAGAAACCAAAGACATGACAATCTGGAGGAGAAAAAAAAAAAAAAAAAAAGGGATAAATCCTTCCTTATGTCCTTTGCATCTAAACCACACCTGAGCAGACATTTGTCTAACTGGCTCAAAACTTCCAGAGAAGAAAACTTCACAACCACAGCAGCTCAATGATCAAACCCATTTTCAATCGGCTCAGTGGACAACAAGCAACTTTTCTCACCTAGTCCTCACAACTCCCATTTTCTCTAATTCTTGCTCTTCCTTAATTAACAGAATTTGGCTAATGCCAGCTCTTTTTCTCTTCCTGCACTGCTAGTGTAATCAGAGATTGCACATTCCCGAGGACAGGAAGTGCTGCTCCTTTATGTGAGACACAAGAAACAACACAGAGGGGCTGGCATTGAAAAACAGTAAGAATTCCTATACTTACATAAACCCGTAAACGGATGGGATAAAATCCCAGGAGTTGAGAAGGAAGAAGGAAAGGCAGATGATCACCACCAGGCTGCACAAGTACAGAGCTGCATACTGCATGGTATAGAGCCAGAAGCTTTTACTTTTCAGTTTCACTGGTAAAAACTGACGCTGAAAGCAAAACACAAAGAGGCTCATCAGTTGGATACAAACAAGATACAAACAAGCCTGAGCGTTCAGAACATCTTTTTAAACTGATGAAAGAAAGTATCAAACACTGGCACTGCCGCACAGCGACCTGCTGGAGGTGATTCCCTCAGACCAATTAAACCATACATGCTGTGCTGGAAAATCAAGCAGAATACGACATACGGGTATTTCACACCAAGAGGTCTAAGAAATTCCCTGCGTGCATCATGACAAGTTTTTACTCAGGGTCACATACCTTTGGAAATTGCTCAGAATTCTGCACACGGACATATCGACTCACTGAATCAATTCCCTTTTCCTTCTGCTTGGCCACCCCCGTTGAATCCTCCCTATTCCACAAGCCAGGACTGCAACGTTCTCCACATGTGTTGTCTTCTGCTCAGTAGCAAAAAGTGGCCTCAGCTTCAAACCTACGTCCCTGCAGCGCTTCGTCCAGCCTGCCTGGAGCAGTGTCTCCCTGGCAAGGTGGTGGGCACCCCTGAACGACCAAGGCCAGCCCTGATGGGACCCAACAACCATGCTGCCAAGGGAGAGAGGCGCTAGGGCAACCAGCTGCACACAACCATTCCCATCGAGGCTTTAAACCTTCCCTGACTTGAGCAGAGGCACTTTTTCTGATACTTGGTATTGGCCCCTGACTCCCCTCTCATCAGCTGAGAAGAGCTGCCCTTGCACAGATATGACCAGACAACGGGGATACAGTTAAACATCACTCACCTGAAGAAGGTAAAGGAGGGCCGGAGCAAACAGTGTGACAGGATATAAGGACTGGTAGGTTGCTAAGGCCAGAAATATTGCACTGAGAAAGGCACTACCTGCAAAGAGAAAAATAAAGTTCATTCAGAAGGAAAATTTAGTAACAACAGCGCTAGAGACAGGAAGTCCAAAGGGCTTTACAAACACCAGAAGGCCATTTATTAAGCAGCAGAATGTGTCCTGGAGAGTGCCCTTTTGTTAGCTACGCTTTTGGAAGGAGAGTGACTCATACCGAAGCAATTCTCCTACACGAAACAAAGTTTATATCCCCTATAATTTATATATTCGTATAACCCGGCTTATATATATGGTAGCCACTAATGCTGGCTCCTGTTTGCGAGGTGGAACACATTCACTTGTCATTTCTGCATGAAATAGCTGTTTTTGGCCAGCCATGTCAGATGCCACTGTCACCAGAAGGTGTCAGGGCACACCATGAAGCTCTCAGCCTCACAAGGGAAGGTCTGCAGCTGAAAGAGACTAGTGGCCTCCGCCCTAGTAACAGATATGAAAACTGAGGTATGGAAAGGACTGGCCCAGATTTTCCAAGTTGTCTTTAAATAAAAACGTCTCTCTCTGCGGAGGCCTCGTGTGAGAAAGCTCGGGTTGAGCCAGCTGCTGAGTTAGCTCATTGCCCTCGCACCTTACCTGCGGCTATGGTGTCGCCTCCCTCCAAAAGATCAAGTTCAAACGGTCTCAGATCACACATCAAAAAATGGTAGCAGCCAGTGCAGTATCCTGGTTACAACTTCTTGTTTTATGTCACTTGATCAAACTTAACAGTAAAAACACAGCTTAGCAAGAACCCTGAGTCAGTTCACTGGGCTAATTATCAGATGCATCCAGCCACTGACATGAAATACTTGGCAAGCTCTGCTGCTTCCATCTTTTAGAAGAGAAGGTACGCCTGTGATAAGTCTTCTCCAACTACAATTAAAATCTCATACGCAGTAGCTTCCCTACACTCTATTTTACTGAGCATTAAATTCTGCACAGTGCTAAAGAACTGGTACCCAGAAATCACTGTCTAATATTCTCTCTTTGCTCGCTTTCAACACCAGAGGCTGCCACACACCAGATCAGGCCGAGAACACACGGGACTGCAAAGGCAAATACCGGCCTGCCTAGGGCAAAACTGTGTCTTACAGTGTCAGCAAGCCAAAAATCAGTTTAAAAATCAGGTTAGCCAAATGGACCCTGCTCCTTCGCTTTTGCAAATGCTTTTAAATGAAAACCCCTCTTGCTTCGTTAGTCAATAACTGGAGATTGTTCTCCTTTCGGAAATACTGAAAAAAAAAGAAAAAAAAACCCACAACTGTACCAGCTGTCTTTGCAAGGTCTAGTTCCAGGCACTTCTAGAAACTACAGAACAAACTGGACTAACTTTTCTAGCATGGGTGTTTGTGTGCTGTGCATTGTTTCTCACGCCCCAGAGCTCCACTAGCTTATTTCATGCTGAGGTTACAATTGCGAGTGAAAGCCAAATTAGTATTTCCAGCAACATTAAGAATTTTTTCATGTAGAAAAGAAAGAGTAGCAGAACATTATGACCTTCTAGATTACAGTGCACACACACATGGGTGTCTTTGGAAACAGAAATGGACCCAGGAAAAGAAGTCAGTTTTTCAGAGATGAAACTCATAGGTACACTGGGCTGAAAGAGAGTTCTGCCTTGAGGCTCACCTAGTCCTCACAACTCCCATTTTCTCTAATTCTTGCTCTTCCTTAATTAACAAAATTGGGTTAATGCCAGCTCTTTTCACACACAATTTACACACAGGCTCCTCATTTCACACACAATTTAGATACTGCTGCAGTCCTGTTTCTGATGTGTCCCACTAATATCTTTGCTGTAATCACATTTGTAAAGATCTACATTGATTTAATCTCCACTACTTTTAAAATCTCTACAGAAGGGCATGAAGAATAATTTATCCTGAATGTTTTACCTTTTATTGTAGCTAAAATGAAGAATGCAATGACAGTATTGTTGATAGAGCAGGTGGACTTTGCCACACAAGACATCACAGTATAAGGGTTTAAGAGATAGCTGAAAAAGAGCAAAAACTCAGGTTATATTCATGTCATTCAAAGGATATAACATTAAATAAAGAGAAGTTCAATGGCAACTAAAATACAATTTGCCATTTTATTTTGTTTATGTATATCTTATGGGTTCCTCTCATCATCAAATAACTCAGCTGCACTGATGCTTTTGTCCGAAGCAAAATTCAGATCTTTGGATTGTAGCCTAGGACACAATGGCCATAGGGAGCACATGGCAGAAATGGAAACGGTTGGGAAGACATCGAAATGTCCTGTTATGTCCTAGAAATGATTAACAAAATGTTCCTTCCTTGCTTCTCAGAAGCTATGCGAATATATTCAGTCAGATCTACAAACACTGCTCCAAAGTGAGTTCTGTATGCTTCTCATATCTGCTGCCCCTGAAGAAGTAACAAAAATAAGGCAGAAAGACAGAACTGATTCTTTGTGGTACATTAGCAGCCCTATTCCACCTACTGTGGTAGTTCAATGCCTTAGATTCAGCACAGCATGATCTGAGCAGGAGAGTCACTCCTCCTTATGGGAATAATGAACTGCCTCTCAGGGCCCAAGGTGGCAGTTTAAAATACGCCAACTTTTATATGCAAACTGAGCACAGCAAAACCAGAATAAAAACCTACTTTCTAGAATTCAACCACATTTTAATTAGTAAGGATGCTGGCTTCTTTAGGAAATGAGAATTATAATTATCTTATTTAACTCCCTCCCCCCACATACTAAAGTTTTCTGGACTGAAAAGACACCTGAAATACCTAGGAAGTATAAAATTAGTTTTGAAGACATAAGCATAAAGGCAAAATAAATGTTATGTGCAGTGGGAAATTCACACTTTATGAAAGAAAAATCTTCAACAAATGCTGAAATCTCAAATCAAACAAAAGCCAAGGAGAGATGAGCAATCGGCTGCTGCCGCCTACAAGAAGCGATACTTACAATAGTGCTACCTTGAGGGGGATGTAGTGCATTTCCATGGGCGTCCGGATGAGTTCAGCCACGTCTGACGCATATTTATCCAGCTCTATTAGAAGCTTTTGTTTTTTAAACTGAACAAGGGAGAATGACCAAAGACTGTCAGATGAAGAAAGACCCTGTTCATTGTTAATTATGATTTTTCTTATTTTCGAACTTTCTACGAGTCCTGTGTTTGAGCCAAAACTCTAATATGTGACGTGTTGTACAGACAGAAGAAACAAAATCTCTCCCAAATACTTCACAATTGAAGCTGAAGACAAGAGAGAGCAGATAATCCCCATTTCTTTGAACTTCCTTAATTGTCTGTGTCTACCTCTTGAAACAGCCAACAGTGAATTCACCATATCAGAGTTTAATACTCTATCTTCCTAAAGTGTGTTTGGTTCTCCAATGAAACGTTGGCTTTATAAATTCACTGTTAACATACAAGCCCCACAGAAACTGAGCAGCCTTTGTTATTCTGAAAATGTGCATTTCAATGTCAAGTCTCCTTTAGAGATGCAAAATATGTCTTCTTCATTTATCTTACTCTATGATGCTATAATGCTAGTAATTGTGCATGCTTCCAACCTCCACAAGAATCACAGAATCATAGAATCATAGAATGCTTAAGGTTGGAAGGGACCTCTAGAGATCATCTAGTCCAACCCCCCTGCACACGCAGGGTCACCTACAGCATGTGGCTCAGGACTGCATCCAAGCAGGTCTGGAAGATCTCCAGGGCAGGAGATTCCACAACCTCTCTGGGCAGCCTGTTCCAGGGCTCTGGCACCCTCACTGTCAAGAAATTTTTCCTTAAGTTCCTGTGAAACTTTTGGTGTTTCAGTTTGTGGCCACTTCCTCCAGTCCTATCAGCGGCCACCACTGAGAAGAGACCACCCCATCCTCCTCACTGCCTCCCTTGAGGTACTGATAGACACTGTTCAGGTCTCCTCTCAGCCTTCTCTTCTCCAGGCTGAACAGGCCCAGCTCTCTCAGCCTTAATCAATACCTGTTCCAAAAACTCCCATCTCCTCGTGTGTCATGACCCTAGAGCTGCCTGCATTTCATTGACTGTTGTACTCAAGAATTAGTCAAATTCTTAAGTTTAAAGAATTTCAGATTAAAGGATCTATACCCCTGAGGTGCTCCAGTGCAGCATACAAGCCTGGTACACTAATTTGCCTCACCTCATAACAGGGACACAACAGAACTGAAAAGCATCCTAGCTGGATAACTGCATTCAAGCCTCCATATTTGCTCATCATCCCGAGATGAGCAGATTCACCTGCTACTGCCAAGAAACAAGGATTACGTGATAATGCATTCGCTGTCACATGTTTTCTTTGGCTCAAGATATTGATAACAGTTGGGAGAAGGAGGACCAGCAGCATTGATGCGTCAGCTTACCACAACTTTGTTGAAGTCCTGGATGGCCAAGTAAAGGGCAACAGCAGTTAGCACATCAGTTATCTGAGAAAGGAAGGCAGAGAAAGGCTGACTTTAGGTAAAACAAATAAATGGAGAAAAAGATACTGGGCACCCTTGCAATCTTGTTGACTTCAGCTCACAATAACACACACACACATGAAAAGCTTTAAAAACATAATCAGATTGGTGATTTGTAGAATGGGATTCACCATTGAGCCCTGAAGCCACGTGCTATACTAAAGATATTAATATTTACACGACAAGAGAACGGGGAATTAAGGGAAATCAATTGTTAATGGAAAGAAACATGCAAGGATAACAGAAACAATCCCTGGTCCAATCGGAGCAGAGGGCAGCACCCAGCTGGCTAAATCCACCTGCCCAATAAGCCATCACAGTCACCTGAACACTCAGCATAAGCACAACACAGATGGCAGGTCTGCTCGTGACCACTGAGCAGGAATCTGAGCACAGAAGCTCCCTGAGGTGGCTGGCACAGCCAGCCACACGATTTTTGTCCTTCTGAATTAGGCAGAACTCGTGGAATAGTTTACTCATTTGGCAATGTGGCCCTCTCATGCTCTCACTGCGTTGCTGGCAGAGGGTTTTATTGAAAAAAATCATGCAGGGCAGTGAGACAGAACAGTAATCTGGGGGGAAACAAATGTTCTTATTTTGACAGTTGCTTGTTTCTTTGTGGGCCACAAAACTCACTGTACTTGCAAGACATAAGCTTTGAAACTAGAAACCAACTTATCCAGTCAAGAACCATCAAAAATAATCCAAAACAAACAAAGGGAATAACTTGTAGAGCAAGGGAGGGTTTCATTCAGGGTTTGTACAGACACAGTTGCCTCTCTAGATGAACCATGAGCTCAGAGGAATGTGAACAACAAGGAGACTGAAGGTCCTGGATTCTTGACGGAGTGAAAGGAAAGTCATACGCAGCATTCCACAGAACGGGACCTTCTAAGGGGCACTTACCATGAATACCAGCTCAGCATATTCAATCAAGAAGTGAAAGAGGTAAATTATCAGCGGGGTCTAAGAGAAAGCAGAAGGGAAACAGATGTTAAAAACAGCCCATCTACCTATAGAGGAAACAACTGATAATTTGAAGGGAGAAATGTAGTAAGACTGTGCAAGACTGGAAGAGGTAATATTCCTTCCACAGTGCTGTTACTTTATAGTAATGTGATTCATCAGACCACACTGACCAATCTTCTTCCTTAAAAAGTTTTCAGAAGATTTATAAAAAGCTTTTATCAACTTTGAAAATTACATTTTATTCAAAATTTTAAATTTTGCTAGCATAAAGTTACATAAGAAAGCATCAAAACCACAGCAGCACAGCTCTGGAAAACCTTTTTTTTTTTTTTTTCTTTTCCCCTTAGAGAATTATTTTCTATTTTTTCCTATTTTTTTCAAATATTTTTTCTAATTTTAGATTTTTTCCTAAATTTCTAAAATTCCTAAATTTTCTTATTTGTATTGTACTTCTAAAATTATTTCCTACACAGCTGATTTCACTGCTTAGCCTGTTGTTCAGATGCATCTTTTATAAACCCAAAAGGACAACGGGATATTAACAAAATAAAACAGTGGGACACAATCCTACTAGCCTCAGATTCCCACAGCTCTTCCCTTCTTTCTTCCCTTTTAGGGCTAGGGGAAGAGCAAGTTTAGGAATTATTCCTTTGACAGAAGATATAGTATACTTACACGGTGTAAAGAGAGTCTTTTCTGTGAGAAAATGTCTTTCTTTTAAAATACTTTCAAAGTAACATGATGCTATAAAAAAGCATTGAAAAATACAGGGAGTTATGTTTAAACAAGAGGAATTTATTGAAAATAACAAGTTTTCAGAGCTACACTGAGTATCTGACACTTATAAGTGATGTTGAGTACACGAGCACTTTGATATCAGTAAGACTACTCAAACACATAAAGCCCCACAGGTTCTAACATGTTTGAAGGAATGAGGTGATTTCCAAGACGAGGAATGATCGTACTGCACGTTCGTGCTAATATTAATATTTCTGCACATGCAGTAGCAGCCTGGAGAGCCCCACACTTCCCACACCAGCTTTCTGCTGGCCTGGCAGAACACACAGAATTACTGATAATCCACCCACAGTCTCGTAACAGTGCAGTACATCTGGGAAACTCAAGATGCTGCTACCCAGTCGAATTGTGTTCGAAACGCCAGTGACACTTTCCCCTCCTGTTCCTGCCTCAGAAACAGCTGGCTGTGAACGGAGCATTCTCATTCCCACAGCTCTCCCCGAGGCAGACGTCCCACAAGCAGGACCACAGCACAAAGTCCGTCATTAGCAACTAGCTAACACGTGACAACCTGCCTGTCCTAGTCACGCTGGTCGCTGCATGGAGCTGTCACACAAGTAACGATACGAGTCCAAAGTCTGTGAGTTTTTTGGGAAAGGAAAGGTCCTCAACCTTCACCAGGCCACGAGCAGTAAGATGAAGAAATGTGCCACGTGAATATCGTGTTTGAAATGAATTATGCTTACCAACCTCATGGAAAACAGCTCCAGAATACGGCGAGACCCCTAAATCCAGCAGAGCTAATCCCTCGACCACTGAAACACACAAAATGCCTCCATTAAAACAGAGAAAAGCCTCACGATGGTAAAAACACTGTTTCTAATATCCCTGCAGTGATAAGGATCTCACATCGAATCACCATCTGAATGAATGACAAAACTGTACAACAAGCAACCAGAACAAAATGTTTTTCCTTACTTAATTCTACCACGCAAATGTCGTCTGAACTTTGAGTCATGATTTATTTATTTGCTTGAGGCAACTAAAACTCTTAGAGCTATAGTTATAAAATCACATGTAGACAATTCGCTAATTTGTAAGTCATATGTTATATGACACATGGTTTGTACACTGGAGAAATATTTCACTCTCGAAGGATGACCATGACATTCCCTTTTAAAATGCACCTGCAAAACCCTACAATTTTAATTATTTTGTAAAATTAGATGCAGAAGAGCCTCAAATGCCCCAAACCTGATACACACAATAAAGAACTGAAATTAACAGACATCATCAAGCAGTGCTGGAAGCTTCATCTGTTGTTCAAACTGGCTGCTGTTGGGCAGCCTTCATTTTGATCCTTTGCAGCCACGCAGTTAAAGCTTGTTCTGAAACGTTTGCACCCATTTTGCACAAGGCCTCCACCTCGCTGAGTGTGAGGGTTCTCCGAGGATTAAGTAGATACAGTGAGGGAAAGTCCCCCCGTCAAGAGGGGTCCGTATGTTCCCGAAATCAGAGGGAAATGAAGTGGGAGATAACAGGAAGGCTCAACACGAGGTTCTCAGGTCAGTGAGACGCTAGGGGTAGATTCTGTCCCTGCCACAGAGTTTTCACATGATGTCAGACTTTCAACCCAGACTATTCAAGGTGGTCCTTTTTGGACTCCTTAAATACTTGACTTGGTGTTATATGGAAAGATTTAGAAAGCACTGACTGTTGCTCGGACATTTTGGGGCGCTCTCTTTTGAAACTAGGAAATACTCTGCAGGGTGAAGCAGAGGCTTTACGGCTTCGTATACACTCACTCCTCCGACCTTTATTACTCTGTGCCGCTTTTCTTCACCTGAAAACTGTGATAATGTTACACGCATAATATCAACATATTATATTTTCAAAAGAACAGCTTTAAAACAAATTAAGGTTCATGAGTGGCTCTGATGCCAGAGAGTATTACAGAAGGGCCCCGATTAACCTGAAATTCAGCCTTGAGGGCAAAATTTGTAGGAAGCGACGTGAATTCACCACGGAAAACGCAGCGGAGCAGGGAAGCTGGGAGCACCCGGGCACCGGCCTAACGGAGGGCCGGCCGGGGGCCGCGGGGACAGCCTGCCCCGCGCTCCGCTGCGCTGCCACCCACCGCCTGCGGCCCGTCCACACCGGGCCGCCGAGGCCTCTGCGCGCCGCGCCTGCTGCGCTCGCTCTCAGCTGCCGGGCCCGGCCGCCGCGCGCCGCCCGCGGGCCTCACCTCGCTTCCAGGCGTTCAAGGGCGAGGCCACCTCGACCCGCTCGGAGATGAAGGCGGCCAGGCTGGAGCGGTAGAGCGCGGCGCGCACCGTCACTGCCGCCAACACCACCAGCACCAAGGGAGCCGCCATCTCAGCGGGCTGACACCGGCCCGGCCGCCCGCTGTAGTTTGCGGGCGGCGCTGCAGAACGGGGCGCCTACGCGCCGGCCCGCCCGCCGGGACTACATTTCCCAGGAGCGCCCGCGGCGCACTGGCCTGCTGCCGCCCGACACCACTCGCGAGCTACGGCGCGCGGAGTGCAGCAAACCTAGCGGCAGCGCGAAGCGGCGGCCGC
>VZSV01000185.1:657288-673036 GCA_013398735.1 Nothocercus julius | reverse complement strand
GTCCCCGGCTCGCCGCGCTCGCCGCGCGCTGCTCTCCCACGGCCTCCGCCGTGGAGGGGCTCCGGGCACTTTCACTGAGAATTAATCAGCAAGACTCGTTAGTCAGAAAGCTAAGAAAAAAACAATAATTTTGCACAAATTTTTGTTGTGAAAATGGTCGTTGCATGAGGTTTGTGCTCTTCCCTTTGTTAGGAAGGCTCTTGCCTTACCCCCCTGTCCTTTACCCCAGACAGGGAGCTAGCTCATCGTTTTGTACTAAATTAAATTTTCTCTAGTAGTGGATTGAGTCAATGGGGGACGCAAATCACAACCAGTATTTATTAGAATATTTTTTGTTAGTTAAGCTGTTTTTACTAATGGTACTGAGCTGTTGTTACTGAAAGCAGACACCTGTTCGTAGGATAAATCAGGCTGAAAGGGACCTCGGGTTGTCCCTTGTCCGGCGCACAGCAGGGACCGTGGATGAGGTCAGACCCGTCTGGTCTTGCAAACCTCCAAGGACAGGGACTGTAGAACTTCTCTGGGCAACCTGTTCCAATGCTTGACTGTCCTCGTGGGGAAAAGATTTCTTCTTACATATTGCGTGAACCTCTCTCAGGTGAATTTCTGCCGGTTGTCTCAACCGCCCAGCGTGCGCGCTGCGAAGAGCCTCTCTTTGTCCTCGTCATGACCTTCTTGCTGTGTTTGTGGGTACTGGAAGGTGGCTGCTAGCCCCGCACAGCACAGAGCCTCCTCTTCGCCCGGCCTGGGCAAGCTCTGCTCCCTCCGCCTCTCCTCACAAGGCAAGCGCTCCGGGCCCCTGCGCGCCTTGGGGGCTCTGTGCTGAACTCCCGCACAGTTGCGAGGGGTTCTTCCTTCTCCAGCGCAGGACATGGCATTCACCTGTGCTGAATTTTGTAAGAGTGCGTCCTGGTGGCCTTGCAGAGGCTTGGCAGGCTCTTGGGGGGTTTTAAATTCTTGTGGCTTCAGCCAGGCCATCAGGCTGCAGAGCTTATGACTTCTTGGGAGAATTGCACATACTTCTTCTCAGGACATATTTTTCCATTCTTCAGCCTGCTTTCTTTTCTAATAATAATCTTCCCATCTACATCCATAGACACCTCTACAGCACGTTTGCACCAACTCTCAGAAAAAGGCCCTTTGCAACAGAAAGGCTGAAGGAAAGTAGAATGGGAGGGAGATCTGGTAGTCTCTTGACTACCTGAGAGACGAAACTGAGAGACAGAATAAGAACACACTCACTTCATCTTATAATATATAAAGAACATTTGTTTTCATGTAGGAAGCCCCATACAATTTTCTGGCAGTAGTGGGTTGCTGCGTAAAAGATCTGTTGTCAAAGTCCCAATTTTATCTTGAAGCTCTGCAGCTTCAGATCTGTGGTGTGGACTTGCATCAGCAGAGGGAAGGGAGGGCAGCTTCTTTGGAAAGGCTGAATGTACCTGGGACATGCTCCATTAAGGCCCAAATGCCACAGCGGATACTCACCCCATGACTTGTTTGCAAGGACTGGTGGATTTAGATGGTAGATCATAGGCACTTGCTTGATAAAGGCCTTTGCTTTATGTTTTTCTAATACTTAGAACAGCGTTAATCACTCCGTACTGCAAAATAGACACCAGAGGTGCAAGGATAGTCTCCTACCACGCTCAGTCTCCTGCCATGGGATGAGGCAGCAGTTGCAGCTGCTGCCTTCTCAGGGGCTCCTTCAGCTTGGGCCCTGTCCACTGCCACAGGACAACAAAAATCAGGTACCTGAGCAACAACAGGGACTTCGCTGTTCGGTCAGGCCCGTGGCAACCCCTTTACACTCAGGCCCGCTGGCACGAGGGCACGGGGTGCGCTGGCAGCACTGATTTCCTAGTCACGTGGGCACTAGCTGGCCAGAGGGCTTCATGGTTCCAGAACTGACTAGGCTGGGCCCAAACCTCTGATAAATCAGAGTGGATTTGCTCAAGTTCACTTATTTATGCAGGCGTCTGTGAATAGGAAGCTAGAAATGCTAATTCTTCTTCACATCTGTTAACATGGCTCCCTTGAGGGTTCTGATCAGATAGGCTTTTCTTTTCTTTTTCTTTTTTTACGGATTGATTGCTCTCCAGGAGACAGTTCTGATTCACTGCAGTTGCCTCAGAGTCCTCCTTTGCTGAATAATTGGGGTAGGGTTGTGTGTCTGAAGCTGCACTGCTCTGAGACTGCTGATTTCACTAGTCTTATATGTGCCATATGTCTTCTAGCACCAGCTGGCCAGACACAGGGAGAGGGAGGCCCTGGGGAGAGCCAGATATCCTCAGAGGGCACTGTGGATATAAAATCATGCCACTACACTAGTTTTGTGCTTAATCGGAGTGAAAAAGCCAACAAAAAGAAAGATCAAAAGAGTAATTTGCAACATACACAGCCATTATTTCTGGAGCATTGGTTTGCTCAAGTAGCATAGGAGCAAAGTTCATAAGCTGACTTGCTTTGTTGAGCCCCCTCAAAGCAGCAAATAGCTTTGAGACGTTTCACTGCTAGAGCCTTGGTATCTGCCTACAGACTGACCCTAGAAGGCAGCTGGGAAAGGCAGGGGGGGTCTCAGGGGGATGTCAGAAGGAAGTCTGAGACTTGCAGTAAAGAAGCTGTCAGGATGCAAGGCAGAAAGCTGAGAAGCCCTTTCTCCCATGTCCTGGCAGTTGCAGAGGGCAAAGTGACTGCCAGTCCACAGAGGTGGTAGAAAATTCAGCCCTGAAGTGGACTTACCCCCACAACCTAATCTGAAGCCTCCAACTGTTGTTGCCCAAGGAAAGTGAGGAGCCTCATGGAGCCAAAAAGACATTTGAGAGATGCCATTAAAGACTTCTTCACTTCCCTGGTTGCTCTGGGCGCCTAAGTGGCCAGATTGTTATCTGAGGCTCTCACATTTGCAGATTTAGGTGATGAATACAGCCTGTCCATGCTCCATTAGAGGAGAGCCTTGGTAAAACACTCTGTTTAAGGCTTTACTCCTGCAAACAGATGCTGATTTGGGTGCTTTTACTGTGCCCTGCTAGAGTCATTCAACAGTGACAGGTTACAGGGTGAACAAGCCCCTCTTCTTCCATCTCCATTGCATAACGTAGGCATTCTGAATCCTTAGGTAGCCGCAGCCTTTCCTTGCGTCTCTGAGAAATCAGTCTTTGCATGATTTTCTTCACTTGTAAGGAACTGAATGAAAGAATGGAGGCATCAGGGTATGATGGAAAATAATTTTTTAAAACCAGATTTTCCTTTGCTATTCACTGGCTAGTAGGAATGGGAACAGGCAGATGAGGCAACTCAAAGAATGCCCAGTGCCCCTGGAAGCTTGTCAGCTTTTTCCATTAACACTGTTGAATAAAACCAAACCCATTATCTCCTTCTGTAACCTGCTATAATATCTGATGGGAAAGAAGTGAAAAGTCCTGCATTACCAAGACTATTTGCAAACCAGCCCTTGCCAAGGTTCCTGTCCTCTGCCCTCTGCTGCATTTTTCCTTTGTTCTCACCTGATCGTTTCCAGGATGCGTTGCTAGATAGGGACAGAGTATTTTCCACTCTCGGGCCTGTGCCACGGCAGCTGGTTAGTGTTTCTTCACCTCATGGCAACCCGCTGGAGCACAAAGGCTCCCACTGCAGAGGGGAGTCAGAGCGAGGGTGTTGGCTGTTATAAGTGAGGGTTGAATTAATTCTTCACCGTTGTTCCTTCTCTGTTCAGCTTTGGGAGCAGTCCTGACAGAAGGAAACCGTTAAGTGTTGGGAAAGAGAATGCAAGTGTTTGCAGTTTGGCTGGTTGTCCACAACATTAGCAGATGAGGCTGGCGGCTCTTGCCGGTGATCCCGGAGCTCTGCCTTCATGTAGACGTGTGTTTTCCTTGCCATCTGCCTGAGAAGTGGGTACGAGAGCCAGGAGCTGCCACGGAGGCAGGTAGAGCATGAGCTGTGACGGAGGCGACGTGTCCGTCCGGAGGAGCTGGCCCTGCGCCCCCAGGCTGAGCAATGGCACATCCCTCTTTGTGTGCAGGACTACCCAAGGACCTTGACCCACAGGCAGATGCCACGGATGGCACTGGTCTAGTTAATCTATAGGAGTGCTGCTCCAGGGGTCAGGTGGATGTCAATGGATGCACCATAAAGAATTACATTTGCATGGAAGCTCAAGGAAATAAAGATTTTCTTTTAAACAACCGATATAAAAATGTTGAGCCCAGCCCTGTTGTCTTGCTAGCTAATACCAATCACTGAACTGGCCCTGCAGGGGCTCATTTTACACAGCATCTCTCAAAACCTTAACGTAACGTCTGCCTCACACTTGAGGGCTGCAGGAAGGTAGCAGGGACAGACCAGGGTTTCTAAACCAAAGGAGATCCTGACTAGCACAGGGGAAAAGACGGATCCTTCCCTAGTGGGGAGTTTCTGTTGGTTAAGGTATCACATTACCAAGACATTCATGCTGTCCAGGCTGGGGAAGTATGGTTAGCAGTGAGAAACCCATTTGTGAAATGGAATTATTTCTATCTCCCCTTCCTTGCATGGAAACAGCGATTAGGAAGTCAGGAAAGGTGGTAAGAGACTTTCCAGCAAAAGCATCACCCACAGCTGCCAGCCAGTTCGTCTACGTCCTGGTCAGCAGACCAGCACCAACTTCAGTGGTTTCTCCTTGGGAGATTTTGTGCTGAGAGAAGCCGAGCTGTAGAGACTCATCCTCCTCAAGTCCTCCAGCTGCAGCCACCAGCACTACCAGCTTACAGCTAGTGATCCGGCCTTGGCAAAGCCGTAGCTGGAATGAGGCCTCGCAATGTCTTGTTGCCACAATAGCAGCCCCCAGCTGAGCACTCAGTAGAGAGGGAATCGTCCGACACAACCACCATGGTTGTCAGGTGGAGAGAGGGAGTCTGGCCAAGGACAGCTCAAATTTTTTCTTCTGACATTTAAGATAAATCCTCCCTCCTGGCCAAAGCTGCCCATTGGGGAGAGAGGAACTGAATACCTGCCTGAAGACATCTCTGTCTACCATCTGTTGTGGTTCTTTTTCTTTTTTTTTTTTCTTTTTTTAAGAAAAAAAAGACACCACAGTGGTTTAAGAGGAAATAAAAGGGGCGGCTCTGTAGAAGGTAGCAGTGAGCTTGCTGGAAAGGCTTGCCTGGGAAGCAGCGGCGTTGGGGTAATCCCTGGGTCTTCACCGTCAGCAGAAGGCTCTGCGCTGTGGCAACCGAGCCCATCCTGAATAGACTGTGACCTTTGAAAGAGCTCTCTTGGGTTCCCAGATTGCTTGATTAGTTGTTAATTCAACCTTTTCTTCTATGTTGCTGCTCTAATTAATGTGTTTAGATAAGGCCTCAAGCTGTTAATGCCTTTCTGGTGGAATCACACATCTGGACAGGACATTGGTTTCCTTCTGGTGGCAGATTAACCTGGCTAATGAAACAGTAATGAAATGCATTCCCATCGATTTTCTCCCTTCTCCCTGCTGAGGATAAACACTTCGTCTTTGCTCTGGTAGGTGCATTTGGCACCTTGGCCTTTGTGTATCCCTGCAGCTTTATTGTATCAAAAAGCGTAACAGCAATTCTAGTCTGGCAGCAAATTTACCAGCCAGATCTGCAGCTGTACTGAGTATTCTACATAGTAATTTTGCAAATAAATATTTTTGTGGATCATCTAGAATCACTCATTTCACTCTGGATTCACTCATTTGTATGTAGGTATGGTCAGATAGTATATTGGCTTTCACATCTGTTATACCAAAAAGTTGGGTCAGATCCAGAATCCGTAGGACACCGGCTGTGCAGTCACAGCCAGCAGCCCCATTTCCTTCCTCCTTTTCAGGCAAAAATCCCAGGCAGGTCTGTAACAGCTGGAGCAAGAGAAGAGAGGCTGGAAAGGCAAGAGGTGCTATGAAAAGCAGCACTCTATATCATCCTCTGTTTTAATGTTCGTGTTTTGCCCTGATGAGGGTCACCAGTACAACATATCATAGGGAAAACAGGTCCTTGTGTTCAGGCTCCTGCAGCCAGGCTCTGCCTCCCCTGCCTTCGCAAAGGGCAGTGATGGGTTACATGGCCCGGCTCAGCGCTGTCCTGCCTGAGGAGGAGCCTCTGGACCTGCCTGAATAGCTTGACCCTGTCCCGAGCAGAGCGGGACACCAACCCCAGCCCGCTGTGTAATCGGCACACGTGAAAGCTTGGGTCTCGAACACGCGCAGGACACCCTGCTCCTGCCTGCCACAGCCCCGCGTCTCCTCAGGCCGTGTTCCCATCACTTACCTTTCAAGTCCCTTGTCATCCCATCCCGCACACAGTGCCTGTGTGACTGTTGCCCAGGATAACTGCTGCTCGGAGAGAAGCTAAGATTAAGGTAAAGGAAGCAGAAGTTAAAACAAGTTTGCTGGACGCTCACGCACTTTCTCCAGCTCCTCCCCAGGGGCCCAGGAGCTGCTTTCACCAGCGCTGCCCGAGTTGGTGCCCAGGTGCCCAGGGTAGCCTCCTGGAGCCATCTCCCCTCTTCTGTGCCTCTGTGTGATGTGAGGATTGCCAGAGCACAGCATGCTTTTCTTAACCATTCCATTAGATCCATTTGTGATCAAGGGAAGTGCATGTTTTCAGGGAAAACAAAGGCAGAGGTGCCTTACGAACGGCTGTTTCAACGTATGCAATCAAAGTCCAGGTGCGTTTCCATTTCATCCCTGAGAAACCAATCTCCATCATGTACCTCTTTCATAACATGTGCAGCTTTCCTGGAGTAAAATTCCTCCAGACTCTCATTTATAAAGGGTCACAGACAGTGAAGGCCGAGTGGGAAGATGCCTGAGCATTTGCTGTGTCTTTCTTCTTATTTTTCACCTGGAAAAGGCCCAGAGTGTTGTGTAGTCCTGCACACTGCAGTTCACACACTGATTTCATCTTACAGAGGTTGTTGCGTGCAGTGGAGAAGTGAGGGTAAGGCCGTGGCAAATGGAGAGGCAGACTGGCACAGCAAGATGTGCGTTCGCCGGCTTCCCGCCGCGCGCCCGGCCCCGCCAGCACCAGCGTGCTGCTCCTCCCCGCCTTTGACTTCTCCCCGCTGCTGATCGCCTTGGCCACCAGCTCCATCACCTTCGCCGCTGTAGCCAGGCCCGCGGGGGGCCCTGCGTGGCAGCACCGCTGGGGGTGGCCGCCCGCCGGTGCCGGCGTCGCCGCAGCCAAGGCCATTGGTGTGCTGCCCTTCGCCTTCTCGGCCGCCTTCATCCCCATCGCCGTTTTTACGATGGGCTCCGTGCTGGGCTACCGGTGGTGCCGGATCTCCTTCTGCGCCTTCTGGATCCCGGTCTCCAACAGCTGCTGGAAGGCGGCCGTCTGCCGCGCTGCGGTTCCGGCGGGGCGTGCGGGAGCGGTTTGGGTCCCCGGGTCCCCGCGGCCTCCCCGGCAGCCCTCCCTTGCCCCTGTGTCCAGCATCAGGGAGATCCTGCACCCAGGACACGTGTGAGTGAGGGCTGGCCCCAAGGGACTCACACTGCAGTTATCCCGGGCCCAGTGGTTAAGGCCCCAAAGATAGGATTCTATTTTTGTGCTTCAAGTGAAATATTGTACTCTTCCTCGAAAACACTCTGAGTCTGGGGCTCTTTAAAACACTTCCAGATTGAGAGGAGGCCAATTTTGCAATGAAACCTTCTTGGGAACTGGAGAAAGAGAAGAACGTGGTGTATGTCAAAATTAAAAGCTGACACTACTTTCATTATTTCAGGGCAGGGAGTGGTAAAAGAGACCAAAGTACTTAAGGCAAGACTGAAAGACTTTGCAAAATGTTTCAGTAACCTAGAACATGTGGATTTTGTGCAGAAGTTTGATCTCCTAAGCATCGCTGTGGCTTTGAGAGCTCGGCATAAGGCCGGGCTGCATGGGCTCGCTGCGGAGCAGAGGCACCGGCGGCCTGCCCGGCGGACACGGGCAGCAGGCCAGGGCAGCTGCTGCCGCCAGCGTGCAAATCTTGCTCAGATACCACCTGGTGGGGCTGCTCTTTGCTTGTCTTTCACTTGATAGTCCTGCACTTAGCTTTTATTTACACCATGTGTGATTTTTCTGATTGATTTTTTGATATGGGTAGGTGCCATCTGGTTGCACAGGAGGAGTTATCTTTAAAATAATTCATTTGACCTATCTTTATGAAAAAAAGATTAAATGTCACCAAGCTTAGGTTAGAGAGGCTCTTGCAAGGTGAGGTGAGGGAAAGGGACAGGAGAAGAGGAAAGGCCTGAAACAGCGGACATGGGGTAACTCTTGAGGTGTTACTGGAAGGAAAGTGCAGAAAAGATGAAGGAATTTTAGTAGAGGATGGAAAGAGGTCACTGGGTAGCCCTGGACAGCAGGGACATGCCGAAATGTAAGGACTGTGTGCAAAGATTTTCTGCCTAGGGCCTGTATGTCAGAGCTTGCTGGGCAGGAGCCGTGTCCCCGAGCCGCGTCCCTGTCCCAGGCGCCGTGCAAGGCGCTGGCGCAGTGCTGGCCCCCCGGCCACCTCTCTGCTGAACGCTGAGCTACGAAGACTTCTGCTCCTCTGCCTCTTGTTCTCCCCAGCCTGGGGTGGCAAGCGCTGATTTTGAGTTTGCATGGGGAGGATGGGCAGAGAAAACTGTTCTCTCCATAGGCTGCCTTTCAAAAGGCCTCTGGATCAGGGTCTCCCAGACCCATGCTCATAGTCCACATTGCAAACAGAAATGGGTCTGGTGGGTCTCAATGAGCTTTCAGCTTGAGAGAGGAGCTGACAGCAGCAGTTATGCTCAGTGCAGAGCAGGCAGGTGGGATGAGCTCCCGGAGGGGCACGCAGGTGCTTGGAGAGCAGATGTTCAGACCGGCTCTGCCGTAGGGCCCTCCCGTGAACGCTGGAGAGCATCAGATTCAATGAACAATCTCAGGGAGCAGGAAATACTCCAGAGATTATCCTAGTCAACAGAAACCCTCTGTGGGGGACTATGTGAAGAGAAGTGACCCTGATTTGGGGTTGTCTTGCCTAGAATTACAGCCAGAAACTAGAGGAAAGCATTTAAACAGCCTGCAGGTGCAAAGCAATGTAGTTCCACTGAACCAGCTAGAGCAGTATTGGTTTATACCAGCTGAGGGCCTGGCCCTACGTCTTCTTCAGGATCATCATTTTTCATCTCTTTAGAGGTCTAGGACCCTGTTCTGTACAGCTGCCAAAGTCTGGCAAGCCAAGAGTTATCTGCATTCTGGGTGTGGATATCAAACGTCCAGAGCCAAGCAAAGAGCTAGATGAAATTGCATCATTCAATGACATTTGTATTTCCAGTGGTCCCTGTAAAATTTGTTGTGAAGAACGGAGCAATTTAAAGACTAAATGTCACCTAGGTGACATTTAGGTCAGAGAGGTTCTTGCAAGGTGAGGTCAGGGAAAGAGACAGGAGAAGATAAAAGACCTGAAATAAATTGTACGTTCTTCACAAAATACACAGAAGAGAAAAGAAATATGTTTCTAATTTTAGCTGGGAAAAATGCTGCACAGTGTGATCTGGTGCCAATAAAAGTATTAGGACTTGACACAACCTGTTGACTCATTTGGATGAGATGGAAACCCCCTTATTCCTGAGCGAGCCATCTAATTTTAACAAAAGTTAAAATTTTAACATCTAGTTTTAACAGAAGTGGTTGCTTTCCATCAGCCTCCCCTGACCAAGTCACTGGATGCTCTTGACAAGCAAACGAAGTCCATTGCAGGAGAATCATCACTGCAGCCTTAACTTGGCTCTAGCTTGTGGCACCAGGTCCCCTCCTGAAAACCCATGGAGCTGTGTCCCAAGCACCTGCAAACAGGCAGCAGCACAATGCCTTCTCTTAAATCACATGTGCAATCCCACAGCGAACATGTTTCAGTCCTCTCTTCCTTTGAACAGCCACACGCTGCAGGACCAAGAGTGACCTTGGTCAGTGAGAGGTAGAAAGTGGACCCCTATTCCTGAAGTTGGCTTGTAGTGGACAGCTGATGACAGCCAGTGGCAGAGAGGCAAGCAAACATACAGATTGCTTTCTCCCTCTGCAGATGACCCAATTCTTGTCACCAATGCATTCATTTCATCAGAAAATACCTACACTGTTCTAACAAAAATCCTTGTCTGGTGTCCCTGTGATGGAGTCACAAGCTGAATAGCTGGGCATACTGCGTGCTGCTGCTGCCGCTGCTAATTCTCTTAGTGTTAATCGTATAGACTGGGATGGCTTTTGGGGAGTAGGGTTGCAAGTCACTGGAGTTGGCAGTAGTGCACAATCTGTCACATCTTGCCGTGCTTTTTGTATTGTCTAAGCTTTGTGTTGCTTTAGACCACTGCAATGCAAATGCAGGTTCTGTATTCCTTGAAAACAAAGGCAGCAGGAATGCAGCTTCCACCCTGCTGTAGTTACGGCACTTCTAGTTGCACTTCTACTTGGTTTGAAGTCATGGGACCACAAACTAATCCTGCTTCAAGATTTCTGCATAAAGAAAGGCTTAGTGCATGGAAGAGCAATGGCAGCCCAACAGAGGTGGAACTGCCACAGCTCTATGCCCCCAGGTCCAACCAGCACCGGAGGCTGAGCCTGTTTTCCAGGTAGGCACACACAAAACCACACGTATGCTGCACACACAAACACCTAAATACATACAGAAGGGCATGACCACAGAGAAAAACACAGACAGCAACACTCAGCACTCACACAAACATCAACAGCGCTGATGGCTCATCCTGTTCCCATCCCTGGCTGATCAGGATGAAGGTCCATTAGTGGAATATATATGCATAAACACATACATGTGCGATGCGGATCCCTCCAGCAACTCCGCTTACGCACATGCAGGAGCTGCTCTCGGATCCTTGCTCTCCCCAGGTGCCTCACTCCCCGGCACACACTCACACACACGCAGATGGCTCTCGCCATTGACCCCCACGCCCTGGGGTCCCTCCAGCAGTTGGCCGGGACCTTTGCTCCCTCCGCATCCAACTCCTCTATGGTGTCACCCTCAGACACACACTTGGCCCCCAACGCACTTCACCTACTAGGCACCTCATTCTGCTTGATACCCGTGTGTGACCTTGCACACACTCTCTCCCTCGCACCATGAGACCCGGGCCCTGGACCCGTGGTCCCCCTCCAGCTGCTGGTGCTTGGCTCTGCACACATGTGTGCCCACAGAGCAGGGAACATCTCACCTGGGAAAAGCGTTAGAAAGGAGTTCAAGAGGAAGACAAGCTGACTGCCCTCATCAGCCACATGGCATGGCTGGACAAGAGCCACGACTAGCCCTGTTTACATGCAACCATCATCAGTCCTTGGACTTGATGATCTTGAAGGTCCTTTCCAACCATAATGATTCTATGATTCTATGACCAACCCTTTCCATCCCTTCTGTTTTCCCATGTTTTTTTCCTCCACAAATCACCTGGATCCCTCTCTTTCCTCAACTTTGGTTCCTCCTCCAAACATTCCCTAACAAGTCTGGTGCAATGCCTCGATGCTCTTCCCTGTATCCCACCATGTGTCCCATACTCCTAGGCAGGAACTGCCCTCAGCTGGAAAGATGCTCCCCTCGATCACGGCGATGGGTGGCCCGTGGGTGATGCTCTCCTGGGACTGCCTGGGCGGTGAGGCTGGTTTCTCGGACAGCGTCATGGGTGCTCCTTTGTTGCTAATGTCAAATCAGTTAAGTGTCTGGATCAGCACTTTTTTTTTCCCAATTAAGCCTCAGAAGAGGGGGAGGGAGCAGCTTAAACAATGACACGAAAAAAATTGAAAAATAAAACAGAGTTGTAACTTCCTCCTCAAAACACCCACCTGGCTTTCAGACCAAACCCAGCTCAGTTCTGGTTAAAACCTGAACCAGACCCAGCTCCCACAAGTGCGGGCTTATGATTTTCATCATTTGGTAACCCAGGATGATATCCAGAAACACCCCTCTTCCTAATCCGCTCGTTCTATGGATAATATGAATTCCAGTGAGTTCTTCACCAAAAGCCGCTTTGAGGGTTGATCACTAGAAAGTGCCACGCAGCCATCTGGGGTTTCAGCAGCAACTGAAGGGATTACGACCAGCACAAAGCAAAGGGGGCAACATGTAAAACCAGATTAAAAGAGGCGAAAGCATGGCATGCTCTCCACAGCCATATTTCCAGGTATCCAGGGGGTGGAACTGCTGGATGGAGGACGGTGATGCTCTGCTTGGCGGAGCCAGGGCCGTGCGGTCCGCGTGCCTCTGCTCTGCGAACCCGGCCGTGCAGAGGGCATTTCACGCAGGTGGAAGGAAGCCTGCAGCAAAGGGACTTGCCTTGTTGCAAGAAGGATTGCCTTGTGTCTCCGGAAGGGTCCACTGCAGACTGACCTGTCCTTCCCAGGCAAATCTTAGGTTTGTATTTGATGGGAAAGTTGTTGTAATGCCGTTCCTTTTCAGTATACCCTACAATGTCCAGTTCAGCGGTTGGTGCAGTTTTTGATACGTTATGATCATGGTCATTTTTAGTGCTATGCCATCCAGAGCAATAGCTCTTATAGGGATTGCATGGACATAGAAACTTGCTGTTGGTACAGGCAAGAGAAATGGCAAATGAAAACAGAAAGAGCTGAAGCATCTTGCCCCAAATCACCGAAGGAGCCTCTATCTTAGGTAGCAATTAAATCAGGTTGTGAGTCCAGCTCCACTCCACTGTCCCAGCTGCAACTCCTTAGGAGGCAAGATGTAAACTGTGAGCACCCGTGGTTGGTACATGGTAAGGCAGGAGCGCACGCATGTGTCGACGTGTCCTCTGCAATGAAACGGACACCGGAGCTGGGAGAGAAAACAAAGGACAAGGGTCATTTTCTGTAATGCTACAGGGACAAGGGGAAAACTTCCAGGAAAGGCCACCAAGCTAAAATAGTAGGACTGAGTCATGCCTGTTGCTAAAAGATGATAGCGTTCGACAGTGCCAGCACCTGGGGCTGTGCCCTAAGGGACAAACTAGAGCAGCTTCCACTTTGGACAGGACATAGCACTGCCCAGCGCTGGGACAGTGCCAGGAAAGGACCCAAGTGCTCCGTGGGGGTCCCTCACCCCGCCAGGCTTCTCGCTGCTGCCGCCCTGCACGGGTGCAGGAGGAGGCTGCCCGCGACGGGAGGCTGTCGAGGGAGAAAGGCTGCCCTCTCGGAGCGTTTTATTTCCTCCCAGGTGAGCGTGCCAAGGCCTGAACCTGGGCTGCTTTCCTGCACTCACGGGCCCCTGGATCAGTGCAGCGCTTGAAATCCCAACCCACCTCAGCACCTGCTCTCCAAGCAGGGGTGGCACCAGCCCTGCCCAAGAAAGACGTTACGAGTGCCTGGTATAGGAATGCACGCACTCTTATAGTAGATAAAGAGGAAAGCATTGGTTTAGGTGCTTCTTTTTCAGAGCCGAAGTCAGTGTGCCTGAAGCCTTTCTTCTTCCCTCCTTATTCTAAGAAAGATGTTACCTCTCTTTACAAATTGCCTTCCCAGTTTCATAGGCATTTGTAGAAGTCCCCAGAGGTTACACGCCTGCCATGCCACTTAATATCTCTTATTTTATGGGATAACATGAACTTTCCAGCTCTGCTACATTATAGCACCAGCAGACAGGAGCGGTTATCAAATGTTCCCTTTCCAAGCATCTCAAAACCCGAGGTATTTCAACAGCTCTTTCCAAAGACAGGTGATGCAAAAACCTCCTAATTCTTTTCTTGCATTGCGAACCTAGGATATAATTGCATTGCATGATTAATTATCTTCTACCATCTTCACAGGAGCCAGAGTGCTTCCTTATATTGAAGTAAATCATTAGATACACATCCATTCTGAAGTTCAAATACCACCTGCGTCCTTACTAACACTCGTTTGAGGCTGGACCTTTAAAAGTACGTAGTTGCTTCTATTTGCACACCTGTTACTGCAGACAGCCCCACTACCGAGAACAAACAGGACAGTGAGTTGTGAGGAGGGGATAAGGGTGGGATTTGGGAGCCCAAGTCTCTTTGGGTATGGACTCTGCAGTTTCTGTAACTGCTGGGGTTTGCAGGGACCAGAATTAGGCTAAAATACTGATCTGTCTTGGTAGTAGAGTGAAGCAGTAATCAAAGAAAGAGCAAGGGTTTCCCACATAAATGTCTGAAAGGGTTTTTAAAAAAAACGGTGGGATTAATTTTTCTTGTTTTTAATATAAATTGGAAAACTGAAAATTGCAGGTATCTTGGGCTTCCAAATGCCGAAATGTTTCCTGGTGCAGTTTTGCATGGAAATAGAGTGCAGTGTTTTCAAAAGAAATATACATTTTGCTTGGAAAATCTTTATCAGGAGAGGCACTGCCGTGCGGTCGCTCTCCTCCGTGCGGTGCCTCTCCGCATCCAGCGACGTGGCGGTGGGAATGTCGCAGCGGGACCGCAGGGCCCCGTCCCCTCCCAGATGCTGCCGATGCCGACTCCTGCAGCAACACGAGCATTGTCCCAACTGCGGGAAAGACGGGAAAGACGTCTGCCCAGGTCTGCTAAATAAACACAAGGACGCTGATAGCTGCTGGGGACCAGCAGTGAAAACTAAGCAGACTGGCTTTTCCTGTCCTTGTTTTCTTCCCTCTCATTCCTGGCCTCCGTAAGGACTCACCATTTTGCTCTGTTCTTGGCCAGACCGTACGAGGACTGACGCTGGCTCCGTTGGGCGCCCAATAAAAGATTGCCCTTGTTTATTTTTCCAGTATGAGTTTAGGAACATTTTGATGGTAAAAATAAAAGAGCAAAATGATGTTCACGTAAGGGATAAATAAATGGGCAACTGCAGGAGGGGTTTGGAAGCAGGAGTTGTGGCCGAGCTGCTTTGCTCTGCCTTTGGCAGGATGCTTTGGAGTAAGTGCCCGGCTCGTCGTTGTGCCCCCAAACTGGTCCAGCCCCAGGCTGCTGTCGATTGGGATGGCTTGTTAAAATGGCTTTGACAACACCTGCTTGTTCAAAGAAAACACAGGCAAATCTCAGGCAAAAATGGCTCTAGTGCTTCCAGGAATGGGTCTAGTGAGCAGTACAGCGGGGTAATTTCGCAGTGCACCAGGGTGCCAGGTTTCCTGCACGGACACGCTGTGTGCGGGGGAGTCTCCAAGGGGAAGGGGGCATGGTCACCTTGCTGGTGATCTCCTGGGAGGCTCATCTAAAATCCTGCTTAGATTTGGAATCATTATTCCTCACGCTGAAACCGAGATTTGCAGCCACACTGAGCCAGAACTCAGGGAATTGAGGTCTAGACTTGGGAGCTGCCTCTGTAGATGAGGAGCAGTGGAGGGTCTCCATGAAAAGCACATTCCAACATAAACAATCCTTCACTGGGGACGTTTTTCAGGAGCCAGCTTTTCCTTAGCCCACAGAGTCTTCTCCCTCCTGGAGACAGGGGTGAAGCCAGACTCCATCCGCCAGGCGCGGCCGTGACGGGCGCCAGGCCGCTCCAGTGGGCACGGAGGGGCCACCTCCAACCCGCTCGACCCGCAGGCGGCAGGAGCCACCTCCAACCTGCTCGTCCCGCAGGCGGCAGGAGCCACCTCCAACCCGCTCATCCCGCAGGCGGCAGGAGCCACCTCCAACCCGCTCGTCCCGCAGGCGGCAGGAGCCACCTCCAACCCGCTCATCCCGCAGGCGGCAGGAGCCACCTCCAACCCACTCATCCCGCAGGCGGCAGGGGCCACCTCCAACCCGCTCGTCCCGCAGACGGCAGGAGCCACCTCCAACCCGCTCGTCCCGCAGACGGCAGGAGCCACCTCCAACCCACTC
>VZSV01000185.1:638417-657077 GCA_013398735.1 Nothocercus julius | reverse complement strand
CGGCAGGAGCCACCTCCAACCCGCTCGTCCCACAGACGGCAGGACAGCAGGGCTGAGCGCTGCTGCTTCGCTGCTTCCTCTCCGCTCCCTTCCCGTCCTTCCCGCTCCTGCCCGCGGGGGCTCCGCAGCAGGACGGCTCCGGCTGCGTGTGGCCGGGCAGGCCACGCGCTCCCAAGCACGGCTCTGAGCACTGGCCGCCTCTGCCTTGGAACGCAGCCGCTGTTTTCACTCGGAGCCTCGCGGGGTCCTGGCTGCTCTGGGTGACACGTGGCGCTGAGCGAGGCCTTGGGCACTCTGCAGGGCTCCCGAAGGGCAGCACGGGAAGCAGCTCCGCCCCTGCACGCGGTGGCACGCGGTGGCACAGCTCGGCTGCAGGGTGCCTGACGTGGGCTCGGGGCCACCCCGCGGGTGGTGCCACCAGGCGCGCGGCCGCGGGCTCGTGTTTGTATTTCCCTGGCAGCAGATGCTGTTTCGGAGCCCCCTGCCTTCATCTCAAGGCTGCTCGTCCCGGTCGCTTGCTGCCGGGCGGGTATTCCCAGGCTTTAGGGGCTCTGCTGCGAGGGGAGCTGGTCCTCACTCGTGGTCTAGCTCGGGCGCCCGCTGCGACGGTGGCGCCGCCACCGCCACCAGCCCGACCCCCGTGGCGCCGGCTGAGCTTCCGCTGCTGGCCGCGGGCTGCCGGCACCGCCTGGGTCTCAGCCCGGCCCTCACAGCGGCTGGGAGCTCCCTGTCAGACCCCGCCGGGCCCTGGGTGGGCAGGCAGGGCCAGCGGGGCCGCGGGCACCGGCTGCTGCGGCTCCTGCGAGCGGAGCACGTCGGCTCCGTGTCCCGGTGCCGGGCTAGCAGCAATGGGGCACTCGGCCCCTGCGGGACGGGCCTGGCCTGCCTGGGCGCTGCCCCCCGCCGCACTCCTTCCGAGGGCTCCCGAGGGAATTCCCACGCGTGCCCAGCCCCCATCCCGGTGCAGGCAGGTCGTCTCGCTGCAGAGGAGGGTGCCGGCAAGAAAAGGAGGGGAGCCCTGTTGCAGGGAAAGGCAACAAGTGGGGTCACGCTTGGACTGTTCCCATAGGAGGCCCGGGAGATGACGTCGGGAGCCAGGATGGAGCGGGGCTGGAAGGCTGGTGCTCAGGAGCATCACGTTGGCCCTTGGCTCTGCCGCTGAGTCACATGGTGACCTCTGGTCCTTCTTCTCTCTAGGCCTGAACCTGGGGCTGTTCAGTCACGCACTCGGTGCTTGTGATGCGTGACTTGCCTGGACGTGATCCTGTCACCGTCTCAGAGGCTGAGCATCCCTCCCGGACGCCGAGCCTCGTGAGCCGCTCTCTCGGAGGAGTCACACAGCCCGCGGCTGTGTTTTCCTGGGGGACACGGCTCTTTGAAGTCCATGCTGAGTCCATCCTTCGGCGGATGACTCAGCTGCAGACACGCACCGATGAAACCCTTCCCTCGTGCGCATCGGTCATTGCCCTGGCTCCCCGCCGCGGGGCCGTGCTCTCCCCCGGGCCTCAGCAGCACAACGTGACGGTGCGGAGGCCGCCCGGGACAGCGGGTGCCAGGGCCCGGGACGCTCAGCAGGGCAGGGGGGTTGTTACTGCCTCTCTAGGAGAGGGCTGCTATGCCGAGAGCCAGACTCTGCCCATCACACAAGCACTGAATAGGAGGAGGCTGCTCTGTCCCCTCCTGCCTACTCCCAGATGCAGTAATTTGCTCCTGGGCCATGTCCGGGGCATCCTAGGACGGCAGATATTCTTGTACCGCCAGCGCCGGGGCAGCCGCAGCCGGTGCCGGCACCGCGGCTGCCTTGTGGGGTCTCCCCGCCTCCGAGCCGGAGCGCTGCCGAAGCCGGGGGCGCTTCTAGCTAGCACCCGGGAGCCTCCTCTCGTGAGTGACACAGCTGCTGCCTTCATGTCCTTTCAGCTGCCTACGCCAGGGTCTTGTCTGCATCATTTCTCCTATTTATTTATTTGTTCATTTCCTTTCATAAAGAGCTCCCCTTCTAGCTGCATCCTTTTTTGCAGCAACACCCAGCAGCGAGGATCAAATGCAACAAGCCAGATGAACAGTGCTCATTTCCTCCTGTGCAAAGGGCTCAGCGTGACCCTGCTGCAGCAGGAGCTTGGACTAGATGATCTCCAGAGGTGCCTTCCCGCCTCAACCCTTCTGGGATTCCTGCACGTGGCCTCAGTTGGTAGCTCCATCTGTACATCACATAGCAGTGTGTCTTACACTGGAGAGCTACAATCCTCCCAGCCCTGTTCTGTGGCCCCTGCTCTGGCCACCCACAGCCAGCAAAGGGCAAGAGCTCTAGGGTGCCCCGCTGGTGCACATGCTGGACCAAAACAGCACATGGGCCATGGCTGCAGTTTTCAGAGGTGCTCAGCGTGGCGCAGTGATGTTTGCAGATGCTCTGCAGGAGGCATGCCTGGCAGGCAGACCCTCATCCGCGCACTGCGTCAGTACACCCTCTACTTGGTCTCTTGTCTTTGGGCTGAATCTCCAAAGCTTTTATTTCTGGAGGGAAACACTGAAAAATCTGTCAACAGGCTCCTTTCTGGTGAAGAGGTTCCTACAGTCTCCTCCTAGCAGCTTCAGTGGCTGAGAAGCACAGCCCAAAACAGGCTCTGCTGCTGCTCTCACCAGTGTCAGGGCAAGCGTTGCACCAAGAGCAACGTCCAGGAGCAGCAGACACCAAGTGCACCTCATCCTGGTAAACCAGGAGTCGACAAGACCTAGGTGGTCCCTGTGTCGGGCCGTTTCACAGTGACTGTGTCCTCTTCTGCATGTCCCAGTGCTGAGCTCCACTGATTGCTAGGTCTTTTACCATGATAACCAGGGGAATCTGATGTCAGAGCATGTCAGAGGGGTTTATGCTTGGGAAACTGTCTCTGTGCAAAGTAGAGGCTGAGGAGACCACTCTGATCTGCTTGGTGCATGCCCATAATTAACCTCGCAATGCCCTCTTTTTTTGTTTTCTTGTAGGACCAATTCCGTGGGTGTCCTCACTCTGGGGCAGCATTTTCTGAGGGCCAAGGGCAGGTCAGGACAAATTTAGCATTGCCCATGGTCAGTGTGAGGCCACCTGCTCCGCTTTCGTGCTTCTCCAGCACCGGGAAGGTCGTGGCGGAGCGCAGAGCAATCCCTGTCACGCGCATCTCGCGGCAGGAAGCGGCAGGCCTAGGCCACGAGTTACGCTCCGAGGTGGGAGGACAAAGGGACACAGTGGAGCACCGCAGCGCTGCATCTTCCTGCACCGCTTGCTTTGCTGCTCCTCTCCAGGGCAGCCCCAGTGCTCCAGTGGGGCTTGATGGCAGGACCCAGCATGGACCCAGTGCGGGTGATATCCCCGCAGAGGGGTCAGCCCTGGCTGAGCATGTTGTTTGTGAAGAAGCTCTGAGTAGGAGCCCTTCCTCTCCCAAACCCGTCTCTCCTGCTCCTCACCACCCCCTGGCTTTACTTGCCCTTCTGGATTGCTGAGCCCTTCTTTCAAGTGTCTCTCTCCATTTTTTTCTCTCCAGGGTGATACAGGTTGTTTTGGTTTGAGCCTGTCCTGGCTCAGCTCCAAACACTCATAACAGCAGGAAGAAGCCAAACAAAACAACTTGCTAGACATGGACTTTCGTGGTGTCCTCACTGCTGTGGGGCCACCGGGCACATCCAGTACCCACAGAACCTCAGCCGCTGCGCTGTTGCTGGGGTAGACGTGCACGGAGAGGACCCTGAGCTGCCAGAGCAGGACTCTGGGCTTGGCTCTGACCTGCTTTCTCGCCCTCAACAAGTTCTTAGACTTCAGGAAAACATGGACAGGACGTGCATTTCTCTCCTGGGGAGAGTTACTCAAATTAATTCAGCTTTATTCCTTAGTGCTGGTAGAAAGAAGCCATGCTAATGCCACCTTTATTTTCCTGGCGCTGAGTTTCCTGGCACATGAGCAGAAGAAATCCTATTGACTTCCCAAAGATAAGTGTGTCCTGCATAATGGCAAGTTCTTGACTCAGAGCCATGGATAGCAGTCCTCAAAGGGAAAAACGCTACTGTTAGTAAAACAGTGTTTGTGATAGTGCGAGTTGCCCAAACCCTTCTCGCAATCAAAAGCAAGGTTTCCATCCTCCCCATTGCTTTCCTACGTCCTCTCTCCTGTACAGGGGGGAACAAGTCTGGAAAGGGCCTCTCTTCCTAGCTCTGCTTTCACATCAGTTCAGAAAATACCCCCAGCACTGGCCTTGCCTACCCGGGGCAGGAGGGCTGGGCTGGCACCACTCGTGTGTGCTTCCCACACCTGCAATCACAGCCAGGTCTTGCATCATCTGGACAGTGGCCCTCAGTTGCAGAAGAGCAGGAAGTAAAAAGTGTTTTTTTTTTTTTTTTTAAGCAATTTGACTTCTATACACACAACTTATCAGATGGGGGCAAAATGGCTATTGCAGGAGAAGCAGTCCTGCAGAAGCCCCTAATTTAAGTGTATTTTGTTTTAGAGTGATGTCTGTAGTCATAAGCACACTAGCTATCCTAGAGTGTTTTCTTGTTTGTTGCTCCCCTGGTGCCACTGCTTTAATTTAGATGAAACCAGGGAAAGATCTTATTGCAATAAAACTTCTGTCTAAGTCCAACCTTGTTGCAGGGACTTGGTTGCTGAAGCAGGGGCAGGAGCTGGGAATGAGGATATGCGTGTTATTTTTCCCACTGGATTCCCACGCTTTGGCCATTCCCTCACCCCTCCCCATTCCCACCCCACAAGCAATCGACACCTCTAATAAACTCCGTGGTTTCTGTGCTTGCTCAAGGGAACCCTTTGCCTAACATTAACCTCCGCCTGGACTCCCGGGCCTGGTCCCACCTTAGTTATGCTGTCCAGATACCAGGCAAGGAGTGAAGCAGCACCACGGTGGAGTTATTCCCCATGGGACCAGCTCTCTGCACCCTGAAAGGCAGAACTGAGCCCCAGTTTGCTCCCTGCCCAACTTCCAAAGGGAGACGGCTCAGGGAAGCGGGGAACAGGGAGCAGGGAGCTGAACAACATCCTGGTCCCCAAGCCCCGTCTCGTAAGAGATGGAGAAGGCCTCCCTAGTCCCTGCTGGCTTGCGGAAGACACCAGCCCATGGAGGTTTTGGCCCTCACAAGGGCTCTGGGAAGGATGCGCCTTGGAAGGAGGCCCTTGGGGACCATGAGCTCTGCCAAGGGGACAGCTCTGCTGCTGCCCCTGCCCCGGTTGTTCCTTCCTGCATCACTGCGCCCTCCCTAACACCTCCCTGTGGCACTGCCAGTCTCTCTGGCGCCCTTGCGGCCAGGTGACCTGCCCAGGGCCATTGGGACAGTCATTGCACAGTCATTTTTCCTTGCTTAATGACTCACGCGACTGCAGTGTTTCTCCTCCCAGTTCCTCCCGGGTGGCTGGCCCGGGTTCGCTGTTGCCGGCGACCTGCTGCGAGGCAGCGCACGAACAAACCCGCTGGGCGCTCCCCTCCGCCTGACCTCTTCTCTCCATCCCCTTCCTGGACTTAAATATAATTACAGGGTGTCGTGATCCCATCGGGGCGGCCAGAACAGGAGTGTCTGACACAGTAGGTTGGAGCTAATCTCTGTGATACCATGACACAGTTTTTATGAAAGAAGCAATTAAACATGCGCGCCGAACTCTGACGTCTAGGAGATGGGGAAAGGGCCTGGCCACAAATCCCAGAGGTCTGTTTGAGTTTCTGGTGTCATAAAGTGGGTTTCCTTGGTGGCCAAATCTGCGCTGCTGTGCTTGAAACCATAAGAACAGCTGTGAACTGCGAGCAGAAAAGCAAGGGATGCATGCCAGCTCTTTAGGAAATACCGGTGGGACGCGGTGCCTTCCTCGCATTCCCCATGCGCTGAGCAGTGTGCGGTGGACACGCTCGGCAGCACAAGTGTGTGTTTATTCAAACTCTGGGAGCAAAGCGCATCCCTAAGCACGGCTGATGAAGCCACCTCACGCTGCAGGTGCGACCTGTCCGCAGAGCAGAGCAGAGCAGAGCCAGCTGCAGCAGGGCCGTGTGCCGGCAGGCGCCGTCCGCCGCTGCAGTGCCCGGAGAGCCTTCCCGCAGCGGGCAGGCACGGCCTGCGCTGCCGGGCACGGCGGCAGCCAAACCCGCTGCGACGGCGTCCCGAGGAACGGTGTGCTGGGGGAGAAACACCCGGTGGAGCCCCCAGCGACAGGGAAAGGTGCTGAGCTGGCCAGGGCTCTCTAGCTGCACTTGCTGAACCCTGAGGACTTCAGAGGATCTCGGACCTGATTCAGGGGCACCTTCCTGCCTCACTTCAAAGCCTCTATGTCAAGTCCTTGTCAGTCCTTGTTTTCTGGGCTTCCCTCTGTTACTGCCTTAGCTCTCATCCTCCAGGGGAGTTCCCACGAGCTCGTAAATGAAAATCCAGATTTTCTTTGGAGTCCGTGTGGGGCCCTGGAGATGTATTGGCCAAGTAGTTCTCTGGGGCCACCTGCATGGGCAAAATCCTCCTTTGCTGTGCCAAGGAGCAGACGTCTCCCTGTGCCTGCCGTTGGCCACCTCTGCTCCCCTGGCCTCCCAGGTGGCACCTGAGAGGATGGGGAGAAGAGCAAATTGTCCATCTGGCAGAAATACCAACCGGGGGCATAGTTAGGCTTCCAGGCCCCAGGAGGTAGAAGTACCCCAAGGTCTGGCTTTAAAGCACCAAAATGGGCTAGAAATCCTTCTGGGTGGCCAGGTCCAACCAAAGCTGCCTGGTGGGCTGCCATGTGAGGCCCAGGAGGTGACAGGCCGTGCCTGGGGTGCCCATGGAGCAGGAGGCAGGCGCGGTGCCCTTGAGCCGGAGGGAAAGCCCCGAGCAGGCGGAGGAGAAGGGCCCAGGCTGCCGGCGTCACGGCGGGACCAAGCGTTCAGCCGGTGCCACAGGCGGCTCTCGCCCATCCCAGCTAGCAGCATCCTTCCCCTCCCTGGGGGAGCACAACCACAAGGCCGGTGCAAGTCCAGAAGGGAGACAAGCCCTTGTCTTCCTTCCTCCACACAAGGAAGAGCTCAGCTTCAAAATGCCGAGGACAGCAACTCCCGTAAGACCAAAGGAGCCTCCTGCACACAGCGCTGCCCCTCTCCAGGCATTTCCAAGCATTTGGCCATCATATTACACCGTGCAAGGCAGAGGTGCCGCAGCCAGGGAGTGCTTTTCCAGTGCTGTAAAGGCATGGGAAATTACCTGCTTTGTGCTGTAAATGGAACTGAATGACCTGCCTCAGATAAAAGGAGCCCTGGCCTGTGACCTCCCCTTCTGAGGTTCAGATTGGTGTGGGAAATAGAGTTGTGGCTAGGGGACACGGCTCTCGTGCAAAGTCCTGTCACCCTACAACAGCGGGGACACGGCAAGCAGCAGCAGAGCCCACCTGGTGTATCCCGGAGGGGCCGGGACTGCTCCCTCCCTGCAGCTTCTCCGCGTGGTTGTCATGATGGACAAAGATCCTGGGGGGTTTGCGGGATCCTGACAAATCGCTTCTCCTCCAACAGTCCGGCTGTAAACCGAAGATGGTGTCAATCCTTTGAAAAGCAAGTGCAGATCTGCTATGGGGGAGCTCGCTCTGCAGGGGAAGGGTTCCCATACCATAGCCGCACTCCTGCTTTGACCTTGGGAAAGTCACGTGGGCTTTAAGGAGCAGCATCTTCTTTGGGTACTGAGAGAACAAGGTTTAGGCTGGGTTTTAGGCTCAGCAGGCCCAATACCAAGGAAAGCCAAGGGGCGAGATAACCCTCTGGGAGCCCCAAAAGCCAAAAGATCCCAAGTCCTCCTGCCCATCCCTGCAAACGGAGCCCTCAGCCCGTTGCTTCAGCTGAGATGTTCATGCTTTGTGTGCGCTGGTATCTTCACAGTGCTGGCAATGTTGGTTAGCCACGTTTCTAAACGCTTTGAGACCTGCTGCAGAGCAACATGTGGCTTTATTGGGCTGTCACATTCCTGGCCAGGTCACGAGCAGAAAGGTTTAGCGGTCGCAGGAGTCAGTGCTGCCTAGTGAGTAGACTGAGTTCCTTTGGATCTTAACCCTGACGTTGCCCCAACACCCTCCACCCGGCCTCTGCTTTCAGGACTAAAACATTTTGTGCCAGGACACCCTCTTCTTTCATCCCTGTGGCTTCTCAGAGCCCTTTCTCAGCCTCGTGAAATTCAGCCCACTGGATTGCACAGGCTGGAGCAGCCGGCCAGGCTTTGGTGGCAGAAAGCCCCGATGGCTCCAAGAGGGCAGCTCTCCTTGCCAGGGATGTGAGAGCCCCCGCAGCCTGCGGCTTTGGCAGGGACATGCTGGTGACAGCAGGAACATCCGCACGCTTGGCGTTTGTGGTTTACCACCCGGACTTCTGCCCGACCCTCTGCCCTTCGCGGATAGGAGTCTGCTCCCGTCTGATGAGCGACCGAGCACATGGGCTGCGACGTTCGTCGGCCTTTAAATGTGTGTCTGTCTGCAAATGACGCTTAGCTGTGCGAGAGCCGGAGGCCGCCAGCACTGCAGCTGGGGGCCTAAACTTTTTTGTCTATATTTAGTGCATTTTTCAGATAACCCTCCTGTTCTATTTTTGGGCTAAGTGCTGGCTTGTGGCCCCTTTTTGCTCTTGTGCTCAGCTATATTACAGGTTCAAAGCCTTTTAGCTTTTAGTATCCTCGTACAAGCATTAGAAAGGGATTTGTAAAGAAGGCGAGCAAATGGACTTTTTGGCTTCCTTGTTGGTATCCGCAAAAGGCCAGAAAAGAATTTTTAAAGCACTAGTTTTCTCCTCCTTGGATTCCCCCGCCAGAAAGTCTTCCCAGGAGTGTCTGCCAGGGTTACCAGGATGATGGCATCAGAGGTACCCTGGAAGGGAAGCCCCATGCAGTAAACAGAAGTGTTATCTCCATTCAAGTTCTTTAAAAGAGTCTCCCTTGCTACAGTCATCCTATTTGACATCAGTGCTTTAGAAGCAAGGGAAAGCAATTCTCATTGCTAAAGGTGGAGCAAAATCATATCCGCCAACATGGCTAGGAAACCTCCTGCCACTTCATGTTCTTCAAAAGACTCTCTCAGCAAGAGTAATGAAAACCCAAGGTTCAACATGTGAGGGGAAGTGAGAGGGGGAGGGAGTTATTTTCTGACTTAGGTGGGTTTTCAAGCAAAATTTTGCATTTCCATTTGCCTCCTGAAGAGAAGAAAAGGGTCTCCATCCGTGTCCGGTGCTATCCTTGTGGGTCAGCCTTATAAGGCTGCTAAGAATGGGATTGGTAAGAAAAATCCTCCTGGTGGGGCCAGGCAGAGGTGGGGCCAGGATCCCTGCCAAGGTGGAATGCAAAAGCCGGAGAGCAGAAACCTTCCAACCAGCAAGTGTTTTGCTCTTATTAAGGTCAGCTCCTTGGAAAGATCAGCGCTTGGGCAGGCCACCGTCCGAGGTGCAAACTGACAGGCACAAATGCCCGTGCCGGCCTCTTGCCGATGAGAAGGGCCAGTGCGGGTGGGAGCTGCTCGCTCGCTCCTCGGGTGGGATATAGTGGTGGGAAAGAGCCATCCTCCCACCTCCGTGTCCACGGAGTTTCACCCTCTCTGGGACCATGGAGGCTGGTGCCGATTTCCTCATTGCACCGAATTTCTTTAATGTTTCCAAACATTACAGCCAGTTACCCAAAGCTAAAGTCGCGGGGAGCATTGCAGCACTCCTGCAATTCAAAGCAAACCAATCTGCCCGTCTTGCCACCCACCACTGCCAACCCCAGCACGCCGCAGCTGCCCAGGCTAGAACAAGCAGAAAAGACTGTCACTGCCTCCCTGAAAACGCATCGTGAGTTCAGCTCAGCGGGGCGCTCGTGGACGGTGAACCCGGGAAGGCCCGGGGAGGGCTAAAGCTGCACCCATTGCAGTGCTGAAGCTGCGTCTTCGATTGAGCCACCCTGCGGCTGCAGATTATAGATATTTGTTTAAAAACTCCTTTGTATGTCAGAGGTCTTGGGATGTTGCCCCAGTGAGGCAAGGAAAGATGTTCTCTTCCATGCTTGGATTTGGAGTCGCCATCTCCAGCGTTGCCGTGATCCTGCCTCCTGTGCTGGGTGCCTGTGACAGTGACACAGCCCTGCAGCAGGGCCGCGGGGCGCACGTGATGGGGACACTCTGGCTTGCAGGTTGCCACTCACATCAGGCATCTGGGGAAGGATTTCCAAAATGCCTCGGAGTCCCTGGGGGCTCTCCGAGCTCTGCGGTGTTTATTACCACGCCAGCCTGTGTGCGGTGAAAGAGGCTCCGCACCGCTGAGGTCAGCGCGGGACTCGCAGAAGGGCAGAACGGCTTTATCCCATCGTGACTTAATAGTGACTTAGGTCCCAAGCTGCGGCACGCCGCGAAGGTCAGTGGTGTCACAGCCCAACTCGCCCCATCACCCAGCAAGGTGGGTCCTGGTCCTGCTGGAGTCCTCGCCAGCCCTGGAGCGGGGCCGTTGCAGGATCCCTGCAGGCAAGACCAGGTGCTTGGCAGCGTCTGCAGCAGACACGGCCATCACACCGCCCTTCCGCGACGGCGGGCGAGCGGAGCAGCCTCCCCGCAGGCTATGGAGAGGCTGCAGCCGAGGACGCGCAGCTCGGTGCGGAGGGCTTGCGCGGGACGGGCACCGGGCTCGCAGGACCCAACCCTCCTTACCGGACAGGGTGTCTGCCATTCGTCCCAGTTTGTCTGGGACCTAAGGGCCACACTGCCCTACGATTATCACCTCATTTTCTATAAGACACCAAAAGCACAGGGATGTTGGTAGGAAGTTTCTCTGCGCTGGCCCCAGCATAGATGTAAACCGTGGTGCTGTCTCACCCATGTTCACCCGTGAGCACACGTGGTCACAGTTTAGCCAGAAATTCTGAATGGCTTCAGGAGGGCCAGAAAACGGAGCAGATTGGCCGCCAGAGATGGCTGCACTCCTCAGCAGTGCAAAACATCTTCAGACAGGCTCCCTACCTGCCTGGCTCTGGGCAATTTGCTCCGTGACTTTTCACTGAGGCAACTGGCTCTGCAGTCCATCTCTGCTAGGTGCAAATATCTGGAGACACCGTCCCCAGGTTGATACCTGAGCACCTGCAGGAGCTGTGCTCACGCTATGGGAAGAGGCCGTGGCCATGATTCACCCAGGGATGCTATTTTTGCCGCGGCCAAGCAATGTCTCTGGCCTGTCTGAAAATACCCCTGAGCTAATTTTAACCTCCGTGGTGTTACATTTTTCAAGGCAACGAGGTTGGTTGTGTGGAGCACAGGGCAGGGGCATGCTAAGGGCCTGCAGGGACCTGCACACGTGGGCCTTTCCGTACCCAGGGGCAGGGGAGGCATCCTGAGACTTGTAATAGGGAATCTGTTCCTATCAGCTCAGCACAAAACCAGACGGGATTAAGAGAAGACTTTAGTGTTCCCTTCCACCTCTCAATATAGAGAAACCTGCGCAGGGCAGGACATTTATAGCTGCCCTACCTTATCAGGAGCTCTCTTGGGTTTCATTCTGCGTGTGTAGGTCTCTCTTGCTGGCTGCAGGCAGCTGGTGAGGAGGATGTCGTAGTCTTCCTGCCCTGCACTCGCTGCAGAGCCCTGAGCTTTGCGGTCCCAGCGGTGGGCAGACTCCTCTCCCCTTCACGGAGTGAAGAGCGTACGAGCAAAGCCAAGGGCTGGGCTGTGGCAGAAGCTCCTGCACCCAAAGGATGGAGGATGCTATGTGTGAGCTACTGCCACTACCATGAGGGAGAGATCTCCCTTTCAGGGTGGGGTTACTGGGGCAAAGAGAGCAGCAGGCCAAGCAGATGCCTTGTCCCAAAAGCTTCGTGATCTTCGGTGGGTACTTGTGCCAGAAGACACTATGGGCACTGATTGGAGTGATCATATCCTTTGCCGCTGCTGCAGGAGCTCAACAAGAAAGAGTCTGTTCTTTGCAGAGCTGCCCATGCAAAGGGGTGAACTTGCTCCCGGCTCTCCATCAGCTCCCCAGGTCCTTCCTCTGTTTTTCAGTCTTGGCTTATGAGCCTTGACCAAGAAGGACCTAATAACACTGCTAAAGGGAGTCCTGCTTACATGGAGATGACCTTGGTTCAGAGAGCCTCAAATGGACAGCGGGATCCTGAAGAGGACAAAAAGCCACGAGGTGCTAGAGCCCTCCCAGAACCACTGACTAGCCCATGGGTGACATGAGGAAATAACTTCAGGCGTCCCGTTCCGGCGTCCGCGCCCCCTCGCCATCCCCATCCCTCCACGTGTCCCCTTCCGCGATGCTCCGCAGCCAGGGGCCGTGGCGCCGGGGCTCCGCTGCGCGTGGCACATTGCTGGGTGCGAAGCAGCTGGCCCTGCTCCAGGCCGGCCAGGATCCTTTCCTGCTGCTGCTTCCTTCTCAGCCCAGGGTCGCGGCAGTTGCGGAAAAGCGGGTGCCGTTTGGCTCCGCACTTATCACGCGGGGAGCCGGGAGGCAAGGCGGGATTGAGCCGCTGCCGAGGGAGCAGCCCTCCCTCCGCACTGGCGCTTCGCGGTCTGAAGACAACGTGGGGAGGCTCAAGAGGAGCCCTCCACAGGGACAGACACCAGCGCGGAGCTGGGAGGGAGCCTGGACACTGCCTGCAACAGATGTCCCAACATCGTTATTTAAGGCTCAGGGTCAAACTCTCCTTGTCTCAAGGGATCCTGCTCCAGCAGGAAGGAGGATTGCAAAAAAATCCAAATGAGAAAAAAAAGAAAGGAGGGTGGACTTAATGCCAGGGACGTGGCCAGACCAGCTAAGTGCAGCCAAGCCAACCCCATCCCTCCTGTGGCCTGTCCCAACACAAGGCACCCGGTCCCTTCCCAGCAGAGCGCAGAGGGAGGTTTCTCTGCTCGTCAGAACAAAATGGAACTTCAGGACAGCAAACGCCTTCTCGGGGTGGGGGTAGCTCACTTTCCTAGCAGTACTTTGGCTCTCCGGGATGGGGATACCCAGGGCTGAGCTCTGACCGCTCCGTCTGCATGGGAGAGCACCCAGGGAGTGCGAGCTCCTGGCCAGAGCCACAGTTTTGGAGCCACGAGGGAGCAACTTTGCCTCAAGACTGAGGTCCCTGGGAGGGACCCTGCTGAGCATCTAGGGCTGGGCACAGTCTGTCACACACGGAGGCATGGGATGATTTTGTCATTCTGGAAGACACAAGCTTGATTTTTTTTGTTTTATTCAAAGGCAGTTAATATCCCAGAGGTCCGAGCCAAACAGGCAAGTGTAAAGCAGATCCCTAGCGAAATCCCTGTGGAGCAGCCTGGCTGCACGACCTCCTTCCGCTGCAGGTTCCCTGTAGCCCAGCATCACTTTCCCCTCCTGCCATGGGAAGACTGAGTCTTCCTAGGCCTGGCTGGATATTCTTGGTTCTGGTTCTCCATCTCGAAGAAAATCCAAGAGCTGATCCTGCACAAGACAAATATGCGGCAGGAGCCGAAGAGCCGGAGATCCTCTCCTGTGAGCGCTGACAGCCTGCGGATTGCTGGAGCCTCCCGGCCAGGCTGGGCATGCCAAGGGGCAGCTCCGGGGGGATCCCCGCGTGACCTGCCCTCAGTCAGTGGCGGTGACACGGAGCATTTGGCGAGCAAGGCACGGCCAGGCTTGAACCTGCACGGAGCCGGGGTCACCTTAAGCAGGGCTCAGCCCTGATCCTGGGGGGGTCCTGATGCAGGTTCAACAGCTCAGACCCCATCTGGGCACCCGGCTGAGCCTGGGCACTTGCAGGGGAGCGAAAGAGCAGCTTTAGCTCTTTGGCAGCAAAATATGCCACAACCCCACGGGGACGGTGAGCTGCTTGAGAGAGTCCTTGCTTTTTAATTTTTAAAATCAAAACAACGACAAAATGAACATTGACAGGTCAAGGCAAAGTATTTGTGCGGGGCGTTTCGGCGCGGAGCGGGGAGGTGCTGAGCACGTTGTCTGCCAGGCAGGGCCCCGCGCTGCCCGGGGCAGCAGAGCCGGGGCTGGGGCAGCCCTGGCGGGGCAAGGACGGGGCTTTGGGCCGTTTGGCCGTTGCCCCAGCCTTGCCCAAAGGTCCCCTGCGGCCCACGGGAGCGACGCGGCCCGCGGGCCAGGACCGGGGGCTCCGGCAGGGCCTTGCCGAGAGCTCCCCCCTTCTCCAGGTGCCGAGGAGGGGAGCAGGGCCAGCCGGGCGGGCGGACGAGGGCCACGGGTGGGTTTGCAGGGGGAGCGCGGCCCAAGGCTCCCTGGGGACAGCCCAGGGCAGCTGGCGAGAGGGCGGCACCGCCGGCGCTGACGGCCTGCAGACGCCGGGCAGGCCCGAGCGCGGCGGGGAAGACGGGAGCCGGTCCCCGGCTGCGCGCGCCGGGGTCGCTCCGCGCTGAGACGCACGCCCCAGCATGGCCCCGGGTGAAATTACTGGGCTCATCACAGCATCTCCTGTTTCCTTCTGTCCCGGAGCCAAACAAGAGGCTCGTACAAAACAAGAACGTGTCAATCAAAGCGAGCTCTGAGTCACAGAGCCCCCGTCACGTGGCGCCGCGGGGCAGCACGTCCCGGCAGGGACCACGCGCGGGTCTTCCACGGGCCCGGCCAGGAGGGAGCCCCCCGTGCAGCAGGCGGTGGTTGCAGAGGCCGGGCAGAGCTGTCCCCGTGAGTTGCCCACACTACCCGGGCCGCCTTCCCAAAGGCCCCGGCTGACCTGCTGCAACCCGTTTTGCAATCCCCCTTTCAAAAGATGTTTTGGTGCCGGCTGGTAGAAGTCGGTGGCTTCTCAAACAAATGGATTTAGGGACAAGTGGCCAAAATTCCAAACACAGAGCAACTCCATTTTTCTCCAGTGAGTGGAAAATATACGTACCACATTCATCTGCAGATAAATATGCTTTTTTTTTTTTTTTTTTTGCCCCGAGAAGTGTGAATGTAACACCCAGATTTATTTCCAGTGAGGTCACCGCCTGCCTGGGGGCATTTTCTGGGTGTTCTCGCACTTGCTTGCTCCGGGTGAACTCCTCGGCCCCGCTCCGCAGCTCCGCACGCGCTGGGCATTGCCCTGGCCCAGGGGCCGCTCCTCCCCGCGCCCGGCGGGGCCTTCGGAGGGCCCCCCGGCCTCCCTGGCACCTTTGGGTGCTGCACAGGCTACCAGCGCCAGGAGCCGCGGCTGCGCGTGCCGGGAAGCAGCCCCCGTGCCCTCCTCACCCGCTCCCTTTGCCGGGCGCCGCAGCAGGTCGTGCCCCGCGCGCGTCGGCCGCGGCAGCTCCCGCTGGCAGATGCGGGAGGTGGCCCCAACCGAGGATCTGTTCCCAGCTTTGAAACCATCCCTGCTTCCCTCCCGCCGGGAGCTGGGGGCGCTTCCGAGCGCTTCCCGGAGGCTGGGACTCGGCACCCACCGGGCGCAGCAGCAGGGGAGCAGCGGGAGGAGGCTGAGGAGGCTGCGGAGGCCGGTGCCCGGAGCGGGAGGGCCCTCCATCCCCAGGAGGCAGCGACCCAAGGTCGCAGCCGTTCCCGTTTAACGAGCGCCGGGGCCACGCTCAGCCCCGCAGGCCTGGCTCCCTCCAGGACTGACTCCAGCCCTTCACGCGCGTGTGTCTGTCAAGCTGCCCTAACGCGGCCGAGTTTCCCTTTCGAGTGTTTCGCAGGAGAAGGGAAGCAGGAGGTGAAACTGCTCTGCCCTGGGTGCTTTGAAGCCCAGCAGAGCTGGGCTGGGGAGCACCTTGGGCAGCAAGGAGGGAGCAGCCTGGGCCTCATCCAGAGGCGGAGGGAGCATCTGCTGACTCCACGGAGATGGAGCTGGTCATTTTGCCCAGTTTACGTGAGCTTTGACAAGAGAGACCAGAGGCAGAGCTCAAACCTAAGGTCATCCCCTGCCCTGGTTCCATGGCACAAGGGGCCTGAGCTTCTCACAAAGAGCACAGAGGATTTTTAATGCTGCAGAACAACATGTTTTCCCCCTTATCTTGATCTAGGAAACAGATTAATAACTTCAGCTGAGAATGTCCAGGAAGTTTCATCCCATGAGAAGGATGATGGAAATATCAGCCCAAAGAATTAAAGCACAGCAGACACGCAGGCGGCTGAAACAAGGTTTATTATTGGAACCCCCCGGACCACTGTGGTGGGGGACACGAATGAGCCAGGGGTTGAAGCACAAGGTCGTGAAGCACAAAATCCGGGGTCACTGTCCAGCTCAGGAAGGCAGAGCACCTCCGTGAGAGCAGGCAGCAGATTTCACCCCTACTCCTTCATCTTTAAGGACTCGGCTAATAATCCTCTCCTGAGCTCCTCTCCAGGTTAAACCTCCCTCAGTTCCGTCCTCCTTCCGCACGTTCCCAGATGGCCGAAGGGCTGCAAGGGTTTCAGGCCCACCAGAAGGAGTGTCTCCCTCTGGAAAAGCGGGAAGAGTGGCTCCTGCTCCTTTAGCTTTCCTCTTTCTCATCCGCCTCGTGCAGCACACGTGTTGAAGCGCTGCCTTCCTCAATCGCACGCACGTCTTCGCTTCGCCAGGGCCAGCGGCTGCTCGGTGGGCAGCGAGACGGGCACCCGGGGCACGCCAGGACAAGCCAGCGCTGGCACTTCCCACGTCTGCCCTGGCTGGGGAACCTGGGGCATTTTGCTCCGTCCATCCTGCTCACTGGGGTCACGTTCTTGGAGGATTTTGCGAAGAACCAGACTATTATTTCCCAATTTCTTTTCTTTCTTCACAAGTTTTGGGTAGCTGGACCCAACCTCATTTCTTACTAAAGGACAGGAAAAGAGCAGGGAGCGCCCTGGCTGATTTGCCCGTCATTTGCTGGGCTGCCGGTGCTGAAAGGAGGCTCATGCCTTACGTTCCGGCCCTGGCCCCTGCCAGCAGCTGTCAGTGCTCGGAACTGCTTCGGTGGAGCAAAGGGCGACCTGAGCAGCCTATTTTTAACTGGAGTCACCCAAATACACAGAGCAACACCTAGGCATCCTCGAGGAGCAGAACGCGACGCGGCCGCTGGCCGGACCCCTCTGGCTTCGCGCCGGGGCATCGCGAGCGCTACCTGCAGCGGGCGCTCTGCGCGTCACCCGCTCGCTCGTCCTCGCACCTCAAGCCCCGCGGGACACCCACGCTGCGCGCCGCGGCTCTCGGCGCCTGCTGTCCCCGGCCAGCGTGGGGCTTGTCCCGCTTGCTAGGGCGGGCGTCGCTGCCAAAGCGGAGCGTTTATTGAACCAGCCGTTACCAAAGCCAGGCCCTGCACACCCACGGCAAGCGGCTTTCCGAACTTGCGTGCCTTATCTGGAGCGTTCCAGGGACCGCTGCGGCGGGGAGCGCGACGCACGGCTGCGCTTCCCGCTGCCGCTTCGCTTCCACAGCTGCCTTCAGCCCCGCAGCCCCGGCGCCCTGACCGGCCCAGCAGCTACCTCTGCGTGAGCACCGGGGCGACCGCCTGCGGCAGAGCTCCCCCTTTGCTCTGTCCCGCGTGGGGCAGCTTCCCGCTAGATAATAACCACCCTCGGGAGCAGTCGGCCTCCTCCTCCGCGCACGAAGACCTCGGTGGGACGCAGCACAGCCAGAGCATCCCCCATCCCAACAGGGAGAGGGGTAGAGTGGTCCCATTAGATCTCTGGGGGGACCTGCCAGCTCGGCTGCGGCAGTTTGGCCCGGGATAACTTTAACCCAGCAAGCTTTGTTCCAATGCTTTATTTACACCCACTCCTGTCCAGCAACGCAATTAAAGGGTAATTGCTGCCACTTTCTGCGTGAAACGAGTAAGCAGCCAAACGCAGCCCCCAAGCCGCGGGACGCGATGTGTTCAAGCGGGGATCAGATCAGGGTCAAGACACCGGGGTTCCAGTCCCTGCTCTCGTGCTCCCGTTTGGAGCCATTCCTGGAGCGTTGCCGTCATTCCTGGCCGTCTCCCGCACACATCTCCACCCTTACGCCCAGCGGCACCGGGCACCTCCTGCTCTTCCTGGCTACCAGTGCCAGCCCCACCGGTACCGTGCTGACAACGCCCTGCACGGGACATCCACAGCGAGCAGATTTCCGCCTTAGAAACACTGCGGGCTTCATCCCACGCGGCTCCTCGCAAAGAGGGCTGAGGCGACGCCAGGCAGCAGCCCCTCTTCAGACAGGGTTCGCCCGCCTCCGCACGAGTCCCTGGCGACGGAGGAGCACAGATTATTTAATTTACGACCGCAGGTTGAATAACGCTCCAGGGAACTCTGCCTCGGTGAGTTCACGCCAGGAGATTCTCACCTGCTGGCCACAGGAGCCCTGACTGCACCTCGCCTGACTCAGGCGCCCCAGCGGCTCCGCTGACGACTGTTTCAATAACCGCTGCGTTTTTACACGGCTCCGTTTTTACAATCTCCCCGCCGCCGGTGACGGGCGTGGGTCGGGCCCGGCGGGGTGGCGGTCAGGCCCCGCTGCGGTGCCGCCCGCACGGTGCAGCGGGGCCGGGGAGGAGAGCCCGGGTGCCCAGGGCCGCTCAGCTCCGGCCTCGCCGCCCGTGCCCGTCCCGCCAGCCTCCGCCCGGCCGCGGGACGGACCTTATCCCTCCAGCCGCTCTCCCGTCTCGGGTCCCGCCTCCTGCACTCCCTGGTTTTCCTCGCTCTGGAGCCTCCTCTCCTCCAGGAGCCCCCATGCTCCCCTGCCCTTGGCTCCCCCGCTTCCCAGGCCTCTTCCCAAGGAGGTCGGGAAGGCGCCGGGACCCAGCGGGCGCCCCACGGCCCCTGCCCTACGAGCGGGCCCCGCCCCGCC
>VZSV01000185.1:619952-637367 GCA_013398735.1 Nothocercus julius | reverse complement strand
GGCCGCCCCGGCGTCGCCAGCGCGGAAAGTGACTTTTTCTAACATTATTTTTATTATTAGTAGTAGTATTTTTGCCCCTTCTCAGTGACTGTCCGGCTGTTCTGCCGACCTGCTTTGCTAAGATCTCTTTGTGAATCGCGCCTGAAAAATCTGTTTGGTTCCCCCCTCCAAGCAAGTTTGAGATGTGCACGTGTCTGCCACTTGAGCTTGGAGCTGACAGCACTCATAGTAGAGACTTGTTTTGGTCAAGAACACCTTTTTTTTTTTTTTTTTTTTTCCCCTCCAAAAATGGGATGTAAATAGCTGCTGTGTTCACGTGCCTACGCTTTGTATTCAACTAATTGCTTTTCAGCAAATAGTTGAGGTTTTGCACACCTGGATCTTTATGTCTTGGCTCAGCAAAATACCGAGACGCTTGTTCGCCAGTCCCGTTAGCTCTAATGGGGCTTCGGCGCGCGCACGAGGAGGAGCCCCGAGGACGCCTCGCTGGGGCCGGGCGAGGGCGGAGGCAGCCGCGGAGGCTCCCGGCAGCCCCGGCCTCTCTGCAGCGCGGCTGGGCCTCGTGGCGGGGAGGCGCGGATGTACGTCTGTCCTTACCACCGTTCTTAAGTACACCCGCTCTGGGATACACCCAAAATGCCGGAAGTCCCACAGAACTGCCTTCTTTTTATGGTGTTCTTGCCTCTTAGCTAGATGTGGAAGTGGGATGGACTAGGAGTCCCTGGAGGGCATTTATTTATTTATGTTAAAGGATGTTTAAAGTGGCTGTTACTGCTCTTTTTTTGCATGCACAAGTATTTCTATTATTTATATATAGTCCTGCCTGGAGAGCCTAAGCAAAGGCAGGGGCACCTTGGCTTGAAGGTTGTTCTGGAGACCAGAAATACCCCTTGGTGCTGATGGCACCGGCTCAGCCCTTACTCGTTGTAAGTACTGGTTGTAAGTTGAGTACAACCCTTACTTGTTGTACTCAAGTGCTGCCTGTTGCAAACTCAAGTATTACCCTGAGAGGGAAGCCTTGGGTTTTCTCCACCAGGCTAAGTCCTCAAAATGCCAAGAAGAAACTTCTCTATTTTTTTTTTTTTTTTAACTCCCCCCCTCCTCTCTCTTGAGATAAAAAGGAGAGATTTCTGCTTTAAAAATCATTGTCACCATTTGCAATACCTGGACTTGCATTAGGTTAGTGATAATCTGAACGAATATGAAAGGAGCAGAAGGTAGGGGAAGGCTTTTCCTTCAAGAAAAATCTGAAGCCAGTAGCACCTGCTCATGGCAAGACTGGAAAAACCTGAGACACTAACTCTTATCTAAGAGCTTTTCAGTGCTAACCAGCAGCGTGTCCTGCACGGGCAAGCCTCGTGCTGGCACGTGTGGCCCCAAGGCGGCTCGGAGCAGCCCTCGTGGTGAAATCGGGTCCTTGCATTGCGGAAATCCACCTCTCCCACAGCGCTGAGCCTCCTGTGATTTACATGGGGTGTCACGCTGGGGCTGTTCGCCTCTCCATGTGCGTGCAGGAGCCTACTGGTGTTTTGCATGGTGCATCCTGGAGAGGAAAACACCTCCAGGAACTCCAGTGGTGACCCCTAAACATCCCGCTTGTTGAAGTGCTGCTGGCCACCTGCGTTTCCTGGTCCTTGGGGCCAGCACCTCTCCTGATGCAGTGCTGGATGAGGGACCATATATGTCTTATGCTGCAAGTGAATGCCCAGGTATGTACGGCAGCCCCAGGGGGAATATCCTCCCTTCTGCTGCCCAGAGCCTTCTCCTTTGGGATGTGAAAGGAGCCTGTGGGAAACGCTGACAACCGAAACTCCCAGGCAGGGCAGAGGAAGGAGCTTTTCTGTGTTGCTGCCAGCTGCACAGGGCCCTTATTGCCAAGATTACCTTGGCACCTGGGTGCTTTCTGTGTCATGGCTGGGTGGTGAAACTAGATGGTCAGTGTGACCAAAGCCAAACTGCCCTTACATACAAGTCCACGGATGGTTGGGCTCCCCTCCCCTGGCCGCTGTGTTTATGCGAGTGCTTCTTGGATGTGATCCCTAGGATCCTATGGAGTTAACTTCCTTCCCAGGCATCTCATCCCGGCTTCTTTAGGGGAGGTGAAGGGGGTTGACCCAGGGGGTTTCTTTTTCTTCATGTGTTGGTGCCAACCCTAGAATTTAAACACTGCAGGCAGGGGGCAGTTGGTGATGCACGTGTCTTAATTTGGTAAAATGAGTTGAAAATAACCTCTCCCAAGTGTGTTGGAGGAATGCACCTGACTTGTACCTCCAGTGCCTGTTGTGATGACTGCACAGGGTATTCTTAGCTCTGCTGAGGAAGGACCATTTCTGCTGTTTGTCATCAGTATCCCTCCTGCTGCGCAATATTTATGGAAAGCTTCAGGGCGCCCAGTGCCATTTCCAAGCAGGGTTGTTGTTCCTGCAGCCCCGGACCTGGGATCTGCTGTTCCTGATAGCTGTGAAGCCGACACTCCTGTTCCAGTGGCATCCTTGCACATCATACAGGGCTCTGTTGCGGTTCCTTTTGCCTATTCTTAGCTCCTAGGGTTATTTGCAGTGACAGTGACTCAGAAAAACTCTCTATTGTGTAGAGGTCTCTGGAGGGGAGGGGAAAAAAAAAAAAGACACCTCCCAGCATTATGGTTGTCTTACTCCCGCTTTAACTCGTATTTAATATCCTCTGGCAAGAATTTGTGACAGTCGGGCTGTCCGGAAGAGCCCCGATAAACTCGTCCCTTGAGGAGCCCTCCTTGTCCCCGGTGAGCGTCACTCGTGAGCTGTCCCCCTTGCTGGCAGCCCCGTCCCCGGCCTGCCGCTGCCACCCCGGGCGAGGGCAGCAGCCTCATCGGGACGGCAGCCGGTGCCCGCAGGCCGCCTGGCTGGGGGCGGCTCTGGGAGAACCTGCCTTGCCCCGGGAACGGCTGCGTTTCCCCAGCGCGTGCAGAGAGTCCTGCAGCTACGGCGGGAGAGGGAAGGAGCCTTCCGAGCTCGGACCTGTCCTGCCGCTGGAGGTGCACGGGAGTTGTCACGCAGCCCAAGTGGATTCTCTCTTATTTTTTCTTGGTGACAGGTCCTCCTTAGATGGCAAGACACTTCTACACATCCATCCTGTTTAGACACAGGTCTAAACATCCATCCAGGCCCCTCCTGTGAGGCTGCCTTCTCTGGTTCCCCTGGTGTAAATGGGGAAAACATCTGCCGCAACAAAAGCAGTGGCTTTACTAAAAAGCTCCCCAGTGTTTCAGGTTTATCTGCTGAGGTCGGTGCTGCCTCCCAGCCAAAGGAGGGCTCGGTGGAAGGCAGCTGGGACTGCGGCGCCTTGGGGCTGTCTCACTGGCAGCAGCTGGCCAAAGAGCCTTTTGCCATGTTAAGGGGTGAGAGAGCCATTTCCACCCTCAATGACAAAGGTTTTGAGTATTTGGTATTTTCTGTGGTCTGTGGGGATGATGTGGAGCTATTTAAGGCTGACTCATTAATTACACAGGCTAGGAGCTGTTTCCAGTTAGGGTGGAAGGGCAATGAAGTCCTCTCCTGTCCCTTTAATGCAGTGTTGTCAAATTCTGCAGTGAATGCAATAAAGTGAGGCTTAGGATGAAAGATCATTTTGGAACTTTTTAGTCTGCCGGGCTCTAGGTACTGAGTTTTATTCCAAAGGCTTTCCCAGCTGTGCATGCAGGAATATTACTTGTAGCTCCCCCAAATATGACTGCTGCTGGGATGGAGAGGAAGGCAATAGCCGGCCCTGGCATTCACCTTTCCACGGGGTCTGTCCGACTGCTCTGTCTGCTGGTGCTCCGGCTGGGAGAGGCACCCGTGGCAGGGTCTGCCCAAGAGGCCCAGGGCAGCCCTTTCCCAGGGAACGGCAGTCGCTGTGCGCGGGAGCAGCCTGGCTTGGGAGGCCTTCCCGGAAAGCTCTCGTGCTCCAGGGAGCTGCCGGTCGGTGTTCCAAGCCTTGCAAAATGAACAGACCTTCCCAAGCTCCTGCTTGGGATTTAAGGTCCCCAGGCACTTGAGAGCTGCTCTGCAGTGAGCTGCACTGTTCCCGAGGCATCTTGTATTGCTTAGGATTATGTTACAAGAACCTCGAAGGCCTTGGGGATCAGCCTCCCGCCTGGATGCTGATGAGGGGGGAGAGCTCGGGCTGTGGAATGACGGTGTTGCCCCAAAGGACTTGCAGGGCTCTGAGCCGCGGCCGTGTCTGCAGCGCGGTGCTGCCCTGGACTTTCCAGGCTGAGGGAGCTCCGTGGGCCGGGCGGTTGTGCAAGCCGTGCCCGCCACGCGTAACCCGCCCTCGCCGCGTGCAGGGGGTGCAGCCGTGGGAAGCAAGAGGAGGACCGAGCACAAACGCAGCCCTGAGAGGAAGCGGTGCCAGCGGGGAGGCCGAGCAGCTGGCCTGGGCAGCTGTGAAGTCCGTATGTTCCAGCTTCTGGCTTCTCCATTGATATTCCGTGCGACTTTGGGGAACCTGTCTCTAAACGTCCCGGTGCCTTGGGAAATGAAAATCCTTCCCTGAGAGGAAGGTAAACTGACCCTCAGCTAATATCTGAAGTACTTAGCTGCCACTTGCACCAGACGATAGCAGATATATATGTACATACGTATTTTAAGGAGGTTTTCCCGTCTCTGTTTTGACTGTTTACTCTGACTTTAAAAGCTCACTAGAGGATGAACAACTCGTCTGGGGCCTCTCCAAGGCCGTGGGGTGCAGAGGAGAGCCCCAGGGGGTCGCGCTGCTCCGCTGCGCTCCGTGCTGGGCTGCCCGGCCGGAGCTCCGCGCCCCGGGGGACGTCCTGCGGGAAGACGTTTTGGCAGAGCCGCGGCTTACGGAGGCAGCAACAAGGCGCTAGACCGGCCTCTGAGCTAAAATGGAAAATCTCCCTGACTCAGACCTTGGCCTTCGGTAGCTACTTGAGCGTTTTACTGGATGAACTTCCTCTTGCAGCTGGCCTGGGCTGAGACCACGAGATTCCTCGTCTACCCTGGATGTGCTGCCTCTGTTGCCTCTGTCACCTCCAGGCGCTGTTAGTTGGTGGAGGAGGGCAGAGGGAGTGGGGCATTGAGCTGTCTTTGCTGTATTTTGACATACAAACCTGGAAAAAAGGAGCTTGTCAGGAGCTTTTATGAAGTCCAGACATGTTTCTAGAGTCCTTCAAGGTGCCCTCTCAAGCAAGGCTGGTTTGGGCTCTAATGTTTATGCAGCCCCCTGGATTCCTGTTGAATCGCTCTGAGAAGCTGCACAGTTATGCTGAGGTTGTCTTTGCTCCAGTGTTTTGCTTGCCTGGAAATGCCACAGGATGCAGCTGCCTCCACTGAAAAAGCCCATAAACCTGCTCTTGAGAACCTCCCCCTTGATCCTGTGGCAAGATGTGGCCACCTGGGGCCCTGGGGGCTTCGTGTTGGTGCCACGTGCAGATGGGTGCAGGATTCTGGCTGCTTCTTGCCTCTCTGTCCTGCTGCTCAAGGTTTTCTGGGGGGAAGATCAAGAATCCTGGAATCCTAAGAGAGGGTGGTTGTGCGTTGCTGTTTTGCTTTTTTGGCAGGGAGGTAGGATTTCTTCCATGGACCTTGCCCACACTGCTCCCTGTCCTCCTTTTCAGCCCGTAGCCTGTTGGCCACGGCTGCCGCTTTGGCAATTCCTGGGGTGAGATAGGCTGTGCAGGGGGCTGATCCCTCTTCAAGGTGGATCAGGCCATGCGCGCGGCCCCTGAAGACTCTCAGCTGACTTCTGCCCTTGGCAGGCTGCAGCATATTTAACAACTGTGCTCCAGCCAGCTGCTGGGTTGCAGCTTGGCCGTAACGCCTGCTTGGAACGGGCTGGGAGCTCTGGGAATTGGCCCGCAGCGAAACCACTGGCACCGGCCATTTCCACTGCTGGCTCGGCAGGGAGGCCGGCGCTCGGCTCGCTCCTCGCACTCACGCCCGTCCCGCTGCTCGCTGGTCTCCCCCGTGCTCCGTGTAGGCTGCTCGGCAGCACCTCCCGTGCTCTACCTTCTGCTCATTAGCCAGAAGAAACAGCAGCCCTTGTTTTTTTGCTTCCCTAACTTACATTGTCAAGTTCTGTGCTGCAGGAAGGAGGATGTCTGGCGGGTTTGTGATAGCTAAAGATGGCTAAAACGCCGTGGGCTTTCCTTGGTCATGGCTGCGATCAGGGTCCCGGCGCGAGGGGGAGCTGGGCTCTGCTGGAGCCTGCAGCTCTCGCTCCAGTCTGAGCAAATGACGGTCGCTTCTCAGTGCCCACCCGCCAAAACCCCAAGCTCAGTGCTTCAGAGGGAGGACAAAGCTCCGTGGGACAAGGAGCGGGGAATCCTTGCTGGCCTCCCATTCATGATGCCGAGAGACTCCTTGAGTGCCAGCCAAGCATGTGTTGAACAAGCTGTCCTAGTTGCACCCATCTCGCTCAGCTGCAGACTCTTCCCCCACATCAACCTCGGCGCAAGATGTGTGTGGAAAGAATGAATCATGGCTGTGGCAGGGGGAGCGGAGACGTCCCGGCGGAGCTGGCAGCGCCTGGCGCCAAAGCAGGCGCAGGCTGGAGGCCCTGGGAGCCACCAGGCGAAGCTCCACGGCAGACGGGTGGGATGCAGGGCTGCCTAGGGCTGCAGCGCCCTATTCTGCATCCCCTGACAGCAGAGAGCCACCGAGGTCCAGGACATGGGGCTCATGGGAGAAAGTTCCCCTTGATTTATTTTCATTTAGAATCATAGATTAGTCAAGCATAGAATCGTAGAATGCTTAAGGTTGGAAGGGACCTCTAGAGATCATCCAGTCCAACCCCCTGCACACGCAGGGTCACCTACAGCACGGGGCACAGGACTGTGTCCAAGCGGGTTTGGAAGATCTCCAGAGAAGGAGCCTCCACAACCTCTCTGGGCAGCCTGTGCCAGGGCTCTGTCACCCTCACTGTCAAGACATTAAGTTCCTGTGGAACCTTTGGTGTTTCAGTTTGTGGCCGTTTCCTCTAGTCCTATCAGTGGCCACCACTGAGAAGGGGCCGCCCCATCCTCCTCACTGCCTCCCTTGAGGAACTGATAGACACTAATTTGTTTTTTTTTTTTTTTTTTTGCCATGTGGAACAGGCATTGTGTGTCCTAATGCAACTAGAAATGCGCAGTCCAAATGCATGGTTATCCCAGAATGGATAAATAAGTGTGCTGGGGCAAGCACCCAAACTCATGGTGTTAGCAAAGAATTTGTGAACTTCTGCTGGTCCGGGAGAGGCTGGATTTGAATGGCAGCAAAGATGCAGCTCCACTGTGCGGCCCTGCTTGGTCTCGCATGGAGCTGCTTTATGAAGGAGCTGTGCCCCTGCTCATCAACTGCTTAGTTGTTGGGGGACTCTTCTCTGCACCCACAAAGCCAAAATGCACCAAGGAAACCTTGTCTCTGGCCCGGGAAGCTTGCAGGTGCTGTAGGAGGTCCTGAAGGACTGTGGCTGGTTCTGGTCTCACCGCTGTGTGAGAGATGGAACTGCTGGAGGGAGCCCTGAGGGGCAGGGAGAGCATGGAGGGGACTGGGGCCCCTCATAGGGGGGAAGGCTGGGAGGACTGGGGCTGTTCAGCTTGGAGAAGACTGAGAGGCATCTTATCACTGTGTGTAAGTACCTAAGGGAGGGTGCCAAGAGGATGAGGCCAGTGGTGCCCAGTGACAGCACAAGAGGCAACGGGCACAAGCTGAAACATGGGAAGTTCTGTCTGAACACAAGGAAAACATCTCTACCGTGAGGGTGGCAGCACTGGAACAGGTTGTCCAGAGTGGCTGTGCAGTCCCCTCCTTTGGGGATGAACCAAACCCCTCCGGGAAGGTTCCTGCTCAACGTGGTGACCGGCTGGGCTAGGTGATCTCGAGAAGAGCCCTTCTCTTTCAGGGCTGCTTTGTGCTCTGGCCAGAGCCCTTCTGTGTCTCTGCTGATGCTCCAGCACAAAGAGCCGCCCTGCTCCAGCCACAGCCAGCTCATGAGCAGTGGCAGGAAGATGTTAATTAAACGAGTGGGTTGTAAAACAATTCTGGCCCTTACTGAGAGCACCCTAGGACTGGCGCAAACCCACCGGGAGCTACGGTCTGTGTGGGTATTAGGGAGGTCTCGTGCTGAGATCTCTTTTGCATTTGCCCTCCTCCTCCTAGTGCTGTCTGCATAGGCAGCGAGGGTAGGGCAGGGCCGGCTCCGGGGAGGCCGCCCCAGGGAGGCCTGCGGCCCGGGCAGCGAGCGGCGTCCGCCCCAGGGCCTCCCTTCCCGCGTTAGCTCCGAGCCGCCTCCTCGCCCTGCTTTGCAGGTGCCCGAGCCAAAGCTTGAACTCTTGGAGAGCTGGGACTTAGGCGGCCCCTTGGCGCGGCTCCCTGAAGCATCTGCTCCCCTCTGCGGAGCTGCCCAGGGGCCTCTGCCTTTCCTTGCTCTCCCGGTAGCTCTCTGGTGTCTGGCAGCCATGGGGTTCCTTGGCCCAGCGCATTGTACCCTTCCTGTCCCACGTTGCTTGCAGAAACGCATCTGGACTATCCCGCAGGAGCAGCGGGGTCCGCTTGCTGCTGCTGCTGCTCGTGCAGGCTGCTGAAGAGGAGCTGCACCCCGTGCAAGTCCCACAAAGCCTCACAACAGTCAACTGATCGTATGGTCAGAGGTCTCTGTTTTCCCAGCACAGGTGGTGATGGGCTCCTCCCTTCTGCTACTGCTTGTTCCCAGGCCTTGCTCGAGGTGAGAAGGTGCCTTTATTGGCAGTACAGATCTCGTGTTTTGGAGGCAGAGAGCTGAAACGTCCCTTTAGCCCGGGGGCTGCGGAGGGGAAAGCGCTGCGCCGGGCTTGAGCACGAGCGCCCGCACGAAACGCAAAGGTTGCCAGGAGGCAGCTCGGTGCCGTGGAGCTGCGGGAGGCTGAAGAGGGCGGCAGGGCTTGGGAGGAGCTGGGGTTGAGAGGAGCTGCACCGGATCGGGGGGCCAGCGAGCGCGTTCGGAGGCCCCCGGGCTCAGGGAATGCAAGGAGCCGGTCCCAGAGCCGTGGCTGCAGGAGGGCAGAACATCTCCATGGGATCTCAGCTCCCCGCTTCTAACCCTAAGGGTTGTGAGGGAACCTCCTGAGGCTGTAACGACGGCTCTGGGAGTCAGCTGCCCACCTCACCTTAACGGGCTTCTTGTGTCTTTGCTTTTATTTATTTTATTGTTACTTACAAAAAATAAAAGGAATAAGCAAAACAGACTAAACAGAAGGGGGTTCTTGCACTGAAATGACGGCTGCGCCCTGTCGGCAGGGCTCGCAGCGTGGCTCTCTCACTTGTTTTGGTGCCTATGAAGAGCTCTGGGCTCTGCTGCGGCCCTGCTGGCAGCCCGGGCTCGTGCCCGTCTCCGCAGGCCCCTGCGCAGGATGCTCCCTGCCTTGGGGTGAGGCCGGAGACCCGCGTCAAGAGCCAGAGCCGCCCTCCTGCCCAGGGGCTCGGGCAAGTCTCTGAGCAGCCCTTTCCCAGCCTCCCTCCTCTTCTAACGAGGCGAATTCCCAGGCCTGGCGCCATCGTGGCCTTGGCCAGGGTCTCCGTGGACCCTGGCTGCAGAGCTGCTTGCAGGCTCTGATGCACCTTCCTTCAGAGGTTTACAGAGCCATAAACCAGGGACTGCCCTCTAAATGTGGTGTGTTAGTGGCTCTGTGCCAAGCAGGGCAAGGCACCCAGCTGTCCCAGTGAGGTGCTTTGCCTTTCGCTCTGTCTAGCTCTTGATGGCATTTTAATGCCCTTTTATGTCGCTCAAGCAAATACATTTTCTCCTTGCTAACGATACCCTGCACCTCGTGCCTGCCATCTGTCTGCAGCTCGCCGAGAGCTTTAGAGACATTAATAAAATTGGAGTCCTGACCTCCCCCTAAGCTGCAAGGACTTTGTTTCCCCAGCAATAAAACTACAGCAGCAGCGAAGTGTAAATAGCGGAGTTGCCCCGTTGCTGGCAGGCGTGTCCGGGCGGCGCGGCTGCGAGAGGGTGGTTCCCATCCCACCGGGTGCTGTGCTGCTGCCGGCAGGGTGGCCCCCGCCGCCCGTCCCCCGTGGGCACTGGTGGCCTCAGGGGACAGGGGCGAGACCCTGCAAGCACACACAAAAAATAGCAAATGGTAGAAATAATAATAAAGTCAAGCTGAAGCGGTTACCAGCGCGGACTGGTTTCAAGCAGAACGGCAGCCAGGTGAGGGCTGCGGCTCTCGATGGGTGTCGCTCCCCTCCTGGCACCCTTCTCTTGTGCTGGTACCGGGCACTGGGCTGAAGCCACCGCAGAAACGAGTGTCTTGGTCACCGCTCTGACGCGCCGTGGAACACGAGTGCCAGCCCGAGGGACCGCGTGGAAGGCTTGGAGTCCGTTCCTAGCCAGCCTGTGTTATAAATAAACCCCCTGGCGAACCAAGTGCCTGTGTTTTCTCACTGGTCAGCTGCAGTGTATGTGTAAAAGAGCATATCCAGAGAATCACAGGATGGCTGAGGGACCCCTGGGGATTAACCTGCTCTCGGGTCACCTAGAGCGGGCTGTCCAGGCTCGCCTCCAAACGGCTTTCCAACACCTCCAAAGGCAGACTCCACAACCTCTCCGCATAACCTGCTCCAACACTCAGCCACCTTCACAGTAAAAGAGTTTTTCCTCACATTCAAGTGGAACTTCCTGTGTTTTGGCTTGTGCCCATTGCCTCTTGTCTTGTCATTAGACAACGCTGGGAAGCGTTTGGCCCCATCCTCTTGATGCCCTCTCTCAGGCACTCACACACATTGGTAAGATCCCCTCAGGGTTCTCCTCTGCAGGCTGAACAGCCCCAGCCTTCTCAGCCTTTTCTCGTAAGAGAGGCTCCAGTCTCCTGCTCCCCTTGGTGATGGCTCCGGAAGCTCCGCATCTCTGGTCTTGAGGAGTCTGTGGCTGTGCTTGTGGCCTCACCAGGGTTCCGTAGAGCAGATCACCCCTCAGAGCCTGCGGGCAATGCTGTTCCTAATGCAGCCCCGGGTGCCACTGGCCTCCTCGGCCACAAGGACACATTCCTGGCTCATGGTCAACTTGTCTGCCAGGACCTCTATGTCCTCTGCAGAGCTGCTCTCCAGCAGGTCAGTCCCCAGCCTGGCCTGGTGCCTGGGGTTCTTCCTCCCCAGGGCCTGGACCCTGCACTTGCCCTTGTTGAGCTTCGTGAGGTTCCTCTCTGCCCAGCTCTCCAGGTCCCTCTGAATGGGAATGCAGCCCCCTGGGGTATCAGCCACTCCTCCAGTTTGGTACCATCAGCAGACGTGCTGAGCAGGCTCTCTGCCCTCCACCCGGTCACTGGTGAATAACCTGGACCCGGTATTGAGCCCTGGGACACACCGTTGCCTACAGGCCTCCAGCTAGCCTTGGTGCCTCTGGTCGCGCCCTCCAGCTCTGCCGTACAGCTGTTTCTCAACACACCTCACCCAGCCCATCTAGCCGTACGTTGGCTTGTCTGTGAGGAGGTTTTGAGAGACAGTGTCAAAAGCCTTGCGGATGTCCAGGCAGACAAGGCCCAGTGCTCTCGCCTCACCTTCCCAGCCAGTCGTTCTACCGTAGAAGATTCTCCAGTGGGTTTAGCATGACTTCCCGTTTTTGAATCCATGCTGACTAGTATTGATCACCTTCTTGTCCTTCATGTGCCTGGAAATGGCATTTGGATTTCATTGCTCCATAACCTTCCTAGGAATCAAAGTTAGGCTACCTGCCCTGTAGTTCTCTGGGACTTAGGAGTAACATTTGCTGCCTGCCAGCCCTCAGTACCTCTCCTGATTGCCCTGACCTTTCAAAGATGATTGGGAGTGGTCTTGCACGGACATCAACCTGCTCGCCCAGCACTTGTGGGGACATCCCCTCAGGGCCCATGGACTTAGGCACATGCAGTTTGCTCAAGTCATCCCTACCGTGATCCTCCTCATCCAAGAGAAAGTCTTTATTTCTCCAGCAGTTCTCCCTGGCAGCGGGGGCCTGGGATTCTTGAAGGCCACCCTGTTCAATGGGCTGCTTTGGCATCCTGCTAGGAGTAACTGTTGTGGACCAGCCCCTCTTGCACTGCAGCAATCACACTGACTCCAGAAAGTTCAGACCACGTAAACTCACATCACGCCTCAGATGCAAAGGCATCATCACACCCTCTCCCCTATCCTTTCACAAAAGTTTCATACCCCAAGCCAGATTTAGTGCCCGTGTAGCTACACAGGAACCAGTACCATGCAGGTCAAGATTTCCATGAGGGAAAACTGCTCCAAGTGTGGCTTGGGGTCCCTGCTTGGCTCTGTTTGTGATTCCCTTGCTTACCAACCTTCCCCAGGAGAATTAGTTCGGAAGGGAAGGGAGCAGCCTGCAAGGTTCGAGGGGTGACTGATCAAGCCCATCACATCGCTGTGAAGTGCATCATCTCCCGAGCGCAGAGACGTTCTCCCGAGGGACAGAGAGCAAGGTGGGGACTGCAGCCTTCTGGAGAGAGCGGCATGGTCTGCCAGGAAGCAGAGAGACTCTTTTTTTAAGAAAGTTTCCCCAGAAACCTCCCCGGCTGCAGCTGATGCTACCAAGTCCTGGCACGCTGGGTGACTGGCCAGCCCCTACCCTTTCTCAGCACTAGCTCTGTGTAACAGTGGCCGTGGCAAAGGCAGCTTTTCACAGCAGAACATGTTTCCCCAATGTCGGTGTCTTGCCAAGACAGAGCAGGGAAGACCAGTGGCTTTTCCAAGGTTGTCTAGAAAAGCTGGATCAAGGCTGGGACCAAAACCTGTCCTCCCCCACGTCTGCTCATGTGCCTCGCGTGTTGCCTGCTGCAGATTTGGGGGTTGGCGCAGCGGTGGCGCTTGTTTTGTTGTCTAACGTTGCTGAGGAGCCGCGGGGCTGAGGGCAGAGGTGCTCCCAGGCCACAGCGAGGGCCTGGAGCAGGAAGGGGGACACAGCACGAGCCCCTCACAGCGCTGCTTTCAGACACAATATATCATGCCCTCTGAACAATGAAGGGCTGGAGCACCTGATGGCCGACGTCAGTGCTGCAGCCATCGCTGCGTCCTCCCCTTCGGCCCAGCTGCACCAAGGGGTGCGGGAGGATTGACCTTTCCCAGGAGCCTGAACGAATTTCTCCTTTTTCTTCCAGGCCTTTGCACTGAAGCCAAGTGAGGAACCTCATAATTGTGCTACACATCACTTAACTCAGCCGGGACTGCGCTAGCCGTGGAGCGTCTCCTGCCCCTGCGAAGGGCTCCTGCAGTGGGACAGAGCTCCTAGCGGCCGCTGTCCTTCCTGGTCCTGCCTGTCCCCTTGCTCCGAGGCCGGCTCTCAGCAGGAGCTTTATTCTTCCTTCCTCCCGTCCGACCATTCCTTAACCATGTTCCAGCGTTTCACCAGCCTCTTCTTCAGTGACAGCAACGCGCCAGAGGGCCTGGAGGAGCCCAAGCCCTTTGTCTCTCAGGAGGAGGAGGAGGATGGATGGCTCATAATTGATCTTGCAGGTGAGAAAAGCAAGGGGAATTGGGTTCACAAAGCCTGTGACGTGTCTTGTTTCTCCGGAGCTCGCCAGATCCCTTCAGATGACATCAGACCTTGCAGCAACCTCCAGCTGAGCTTCCGCGACGTGTGGTTAGCTCTGCCCTTCATCCCTCCCTTCCTGCTTCCCCTCACCTTGGCCTCTGCTCACGACTCCCAGCCTGGGCCAGGCGCAGGCATCTCTGTTGTCATCACAAGGACCCCAAGCGGACCCCTCTTCCTTTATACGTTCTCCTAGCAGAGATTCCCAACTGTCAGCCAGCTTGGGAGAAAATGAGTAAGAGCAGCTGCTTGCGGGGCCACGGATGCTCATTGTCACCCTGGGAGCCTCCAGGCACTGCCACCCGGCCCCCCCAGGGGCTGGAGTGTCCCCCCTTGCTCCAGTGTTATCTCCAAGCAGCCTTGGGGGGATGATGCTCCCAGAAAAGGCCACCAAGCCTCAGATGAACAGATTGTGTCCCACCAGCCCAGCTCTTAAAAGGCCATCCTGGACAGGACAGTGAGGGAGAAGGTCTAGGGAGACCCAGCAGGAGGGGACAGGCCTGATTTTTCTCCTCTGGAGGCAGTGGTCAAGCTGGACTTGGTGCCAGGACGGGACCTTCACCCAGCTGCACTGGCCCTTGCCTGTGCAGGACCTTTTCATTAGCATCTTCTGAACAGTTGAGAAAAGTGTTCCTCTCAGCTATTCAAAACCTTAGTGCAGCAGGGATAAAATGCCCTGTAGCTCTCTTCATGCGGCTGCAATCAAAGGCAACCTAGCTTCAACCAGGCACAAATTCCTTAGCACTTAGAGGAGCCTGTTTGTGGATTATGGACCAGATCCAAGGATCTGCACCAAGGAGCGGTTCGCTGCTCCCTGTGCTTATTCCCGCCCATTTAACCGGCAAGTCTCAGAGATCAGGGACTTCACCAACAGTTTTCTGGTTCTGGGTCATTTGAGGCCATGCAGGAGAGGAAATGTGGACTCTGAAAGCTCTTTCGAAAGGCTTTATCTGCACAAATCTTTCCCAGGGCCTTTGCCAAGAGCTCTCAGACAAAGTTTGTTTGGAGCAGGGTTGCCGTATCTAGAGAAACCCTTGTCCTCCGGGGCTACCTGTTGTCAGGGACAGTCGAGACCATCCAGAGTCCCATTTGACAGCAGTCAGAGAGGTCAAACTCCTTGTGTGGAAGGGGGCTTCGTAAGCCCCATTATACAGCTGATGCCTTTGCCTATTGTAAGGTTGATGACTCAACCATATGCAAAGATAATTTTATGACCTTTTGCTTGCAAATTAAGCAGTAAATTTACACAAACAAGACTGTGTGCCCTCCAGCCCCAGCCCCTGGATTTCTGCTTCTCAGCATCCAAAGTTGCTTTTTATAGACTCTCATTGGCCACAGTGCCCCAGCGCGGGGGACCGCTAGCAGGTCTAGGAGGAGGGGTTGGTCCTCTCTGTGTTCACTGCCTGTCCTGCACGTGCTGAGCACAGTGGGATGTGAGTGCTCAGTAGTTTCTTTCCCCATGCACTGAGCTGGACCAAGCCTGGCATGGCAGAACAGGGACAGGGATGCCCCACACGTGTGCCCGGAGCACTACGGAACGCCGATGGAAGCAGAAGGGTGGCCCAGGCAGCAGGTGCCCACGGCGTGTTCCCTGGCTCTGGTGACTGTCCCTCGTGGGTGGAGGTGAGGGTCAAAGCAGTGCCCTGAGCGAGAGCTGGTTGCACAGAGGGCTCTGGCGCAACCCGCATGCAGCTGCTCTGTGCTAGGGCCAACGGGCTTCTGGCTCCTGCCACTGGCAACATCTGCAGCATGTCCAAACCACGCTAAAACGAGCCGTAAGTTTTCCCAAACGGAGAAATACTGGGGTAGGTCCTGAATCCCCTTGTCAGAGACATGCAGACGACTCTGTGGGGATCTTGGGCTGATTTTGGTACAAAAGGCTCCGTTTTTTCGCCATGTCTTTTGTTTAATCAGCCAGCCAGGCCCTTGGTGCAGGGCCGGCTGGTGCACCGCCGCTGCGCTTGCCCGTGGCGTCCCCGCGCCGCCGAGGCAGTGATTTGATTTCAGCCCTCTTCCCGAGCCAGCAGTTATGCAAAGCACTTCAAAAGCGAAGCCTGTTGGCTGCAGCCCCGTCCTTCAAGCTGAAGCCACGATGGCAAGCAAACACGGCCCCGACTGGCTCGCTCCCAGCAGCACAGCGGCCCAGCTTCCAAATAAGTTCAGCACCAGCCAGGTCTTTGACCCGCATGTTGCAAAGTGCACCTGAACTAGCCAGGTCCCTTGGGAGCGTTTCAGAGGCCTCTTCTTGCTCCATTGCTGCTGGTCTGGCTTCACTTGGCACCCAGGAGCCGCCTTGGAAGAGGTGGGTGACAATGAAGTGAAGTTAGTCCAGCTTGTCGCAGAAACAGGGAGGGAAACTGTAGGTGTCAGGCGTGGTTGGCATGGCCAGGCTCCTGGGGCCAGCAAGGAGCATTTCCGTGTGCTTTCCTTGCTGCAAGTCACCCAGGAATCTGGGAAGCCGGAACCACTCCTTGTGACATTAAAAAGCACCTCTGTGAGGGGTCTGGCCAGAGAGGCACACACGGCTGGGGCAGGGGCTCAGCCGGGCTAGGTCCCCAGCCCCGCTTCTCCCCACACTCAGCCCCAGGTGTTTTGGGAGCACGGCTGAACCTAAGGAACAGGGGCAAACACGGCACCCCAGACCCCCGTCTGGCTGTCTCCGAGCTGACAAATAATCTCCAGGCTGGCATGTCAACAACTATTAATAGCCTGATATCCACTGACCTGAAGAAAGACGTTCTCCTGTTGCAAGGCTAATTGTGGCCTGCCCCGAGCCGCAGGCTGGGGCACCGTCTGCAGAACGAGCTGGTGACATCCGTGTCACGACGGGCGTCTGCCACGTGCTTCACGCGTCTGTATTTCTTGCTGCCTGTTTGGGCACTGCAAGAATGCATAAATCTCGGGTTTCTTTTGCACCCTCTCGCAGCGGGGGGAGGTCACACGTGTTCATAGACTGCACCAAGGCCACCCCCATGAGACCAGGTCCCTCTAATTCCCCCGTGTCGAGAGGCCCAGAACACGCTGCTGGACCTGGGCGCGCGTCTCCGTTCCCTGCTGCATCCAGCGCCAAGAGCAGCCTCCCTGCCTACAACCCAGCCAGGAAAATCCGACACGGGAGTCTCACAAAAGCGCCGCGCCAGCCGCCTTGCCAAGCAGAGGTGAAGAGGGCAAGGAAAATAAAAGCTGGGGTTTCGACGCGGTGCGTGCCGGTGGTTCGCACAGCGCCCCAGCTGAGAACCCGCCGCCTGCAGGCTGAAGTCAAAGGCCTGGTGGTGACAACTTTTGGTGGACAATTTATGCACTGAGAAAAAAAGGGTTTCTTCCAGGAAAAAAAACAGGAAAAAAAAAAAAGCTTTTTTTTTTTGTCTCAGTGGTTGGTTTCAGGGTTTGCAAGAATGAAGTGTTTGTATTTGCAAGCAGAGATTCACTTAGTAATTCAGTGGTTGTTCTTTTTGAAAGGCAGGGTTCAAATCAAAGAAGTTCACAGAAAAAAAAAAACCCAAAAATGCAATGTGAACTTCTAGCCCAAGTTCTTTCTCCTTTTGTGAAGGGGAGGAAAAAAAAAAAAAAAAAAAAAAGTTGTTTTCCTGGTGATTTCCCCAAGTTTTTGGTTAAACCTCTTAACCAAAAATATTTGCATGCTTTTCCTGCTTAACATTTCAGCAAAACAGAGTGTCCTAGTATTTCTGTCTATCCCTCTCAGTGCCACGGCATCGCCGGAGCCCAGGCCTGGTGGGGAGCCGGTCTTGAGTGCAAAGGGTCCCTGCCCGTGCTGGGGCCCGGCGGGCCCGCGTGCCACGCCGTGGGCTCTGCCTGTACGAGGAGGGCCACGCTGGGCCTCTTGCCCGCCAGGGTGCCGGGGCTTCGCGGCGGCCGCCCCTCCGGGCGCCGTGTCCGCGCTGC
>VZSV01000185.1:564470-611344 GCA_013398735.1 Nothocercus julius | reverse complement strand
GGCCGCAGCGCTGCAGGGCTGTTTGCCTGCCCCGTCCAGATGCGCGTCGAGCAGCGGCAGCGCTGCTCGTGCCTCACAACCCGCGCTGCGTTTCTGCTTGCAAAACTCAGCCCCAGGAGGAAACCCTCCTTCAACGCCGGCTGCTGCTCTCCCTCTCGTCCTTCCTGAACGGGGCCGGAATTCTCGGCAAGCCCGAGGCGCTCGCCGGCAGCGCTGCGGCCGAGGCCCCGCTCGGGACGGCGCCCGGAGCAGCCCGTTGCCCGTGGCGAGTGGCTAACGCTGTTGTTACATCCCGTGTTTGGGAAGCAAATGCCAAGTGCTTTGTTTTCCCTTCTGTGCCAGCCTGAGACATCCTTCGCCTCGCTGCTCCCAGCCAGCCCAGGAAACAAAGCAGAGCTGTCATCACCCTTGATACCAAGAGTCTGTTTCTAAAGGGTTAATAAATTATTGATAATGTTTTAATTAAGAGCTTAATGCAGGGCTGTGGAGTCCCACAGGTCAATGGAGTGCTCTTACGGTGGTTTGTAGGCTCCTGTGGTACTGCCCCCTTGGACACTGTTTGCAAGCGCGCTCGGGTATTAACATCTATTAATCGCTTATGAACCCTGGGCAAAGCGAGCGTCCGTGCCCGGCACCGTGCGGGACGTGTCCCGTGCTGCGGCCGGGCTGCGCGGAGCCCCGTCCTGGGCAACAACGACCACTACAAGAACTGGTCCGGTACCAAATCTCTCGCCCCAGTGACGAAAGATCAAGAAAAAAATCCCGTTGCGCTGAGGCTTTCCAAGTCTCCCTCTTAAAACAAATGAAAGGTGCTTAAAACTGAGAACTTTTTCTGTGTGCGCACACGTGCGCAGGTGTAAATATTTTAAAGCAGGGCGTGGATGTTCGGTGGGTTGTTCTGCGGCGTTGGGGGGGTTGCTCGTGTTTCGATCGGGTGGTTTCGGTTCGGGAGCGCGATGCTGCCGGGGGGTCTCCGCTCGCGCCGCCCCGGCCGCCGCGGAGCTGCTGTCCGGCCCGCCCGCGCCGCCTGAGGTTTTGCTGCCTTTTTTAAGTGTGTCGGGGGGAACTACAGCACGGACTCAGGGACAAACAAAGGTGCGGGGCTCTCTCAAAGGCTTTAAAAAGGGCGTTTTTCCCAGTTCCTCCACTGGGACGGGGCCTCTGTGGGCCGGGGCGGCGGCCGCCCCGTGGTGCTGAGGCCGGGCTGCAGCAGGACGCGCGGGAAGCCGCACGTTCCTCCTAGGAACACGTGCAATAAATGCGCCTGTCGGGCGGCTCCACTTCGCCCGCGGCAGTCACCGCTCTTTAATGCATATAGGGCACCTCTCTAGCAACGCGCAGCGGCCACCAAACACCCCTTCCCTTGGTTTTTGGCTTTCCCGTGCAGTTGAAGCTCCCGAGCGCAGGCTGGCGGGAGCAGAGGGCAGGAGCGCTCCAGCAGAACAGGCTTCCTCATGCAGCGCCCTCGGCCTTGCACCCATGAATATTCTTGCCAAAAGCGTTTGCTCTGTCGTAAAAGCTCCGTCTTTTACGGAAAAGGGTTTTAAGGGAAAATGGTTCTTTCCATGGGAGTCAGCTTTTCTTTTTCTGTAATGGAAAATACAAATACATAGCTCATCCCGAAGATCACCTCCGTGGGAATCGTCCCCATTTCCCTAGGCATATTGCTAACGAATAGATAACTGCATTTGCAGCTTAGCAATGTCTTTTTTCGTTCCCTTCCATTCAGCCTCACTGGGGAGAAAAATCCACTAGACGTTCAGTCAGAGCAGTCGGGATAACGAAGCAAAAGTACTCTGTCGAGATTTTGTAATTCAATTAGACCTTTTGGAAATTGCTCCCATGTAGGATAAACAGCTCCAGTCGCCTGCATATGGTGGAAATCACAGTTGAGCAGAATTTATGTAAAAGCAGGCAAACAAATGCCCGAATGTGAAATTACTTAATAACTAGAAAACACACGCGTAGCAAAATGGGATAGGAGAGCCCAAGTGAAGGAAGCACAAGAGAATGGGAGGCAGCAGCTGCACATAGTGTCACCGCGGACGGGAGCTCTAGGGCCACCTTTTGCCACCGCACTGTGAGAAGGGAGCGCCTGAAATCCCTGAGACCCTTTAAGGAAAGGGTGGCCGGTGTGAACGCTCTGCTTGGCCACGGTCGCCCGGCCCAGCGCAGCCCGTGCGGTCGCTGCTTCCGCAGACGTCCCCGATTCGCTTTCAGCTGCGCTCGGGGCTTCTCCTACCTGCCCGCGGAGCGGGGACGCGGCCACCTCCCCGGACTGCCTCTCCTCCATCCCCCGCGCTGGAGCTTCCCCTCCCTCCCGGTTCTTTGCAGCGACCTCCTTGTCGTTGCTTCTCGCAGTGATTTGAGTCCCTGTCCAAGGTCCAAGTCAAGTTGTTCCGCAGAGCCCAGGGGACCCTCTCTGACCTGGGACTCTTGGGCTGCCACAGGAACTGGGGACGTTCAAGGTCCTCAGTGAGGCTGAGGGCTGCACTGGGCCTCGTCCTCCTCTGCAAGGAGGTCACGCAGATCAGTGTGGGCGAGGGGGACCTTTCCACCCCTGTCCATTTCTCTCTGATCCATTCAGGGCCATGTCCACATTAGAATAGTTTCCCGGTGTCCTCAAGGGCTCAGTCCTTATCCCATTGGCATGAACAGAGCTTCTCTCCATGGCAGTTGGGGCACAATGGAGAAAGCGGAAGGAGACACATGTTTGGCAAGTTTCTTTTGGGGCGAGAAGCTTACAAACCCTCCAAACTGTGGGAGAAGTTGTGTCCTAGTCCTGCTCTGCCCCAGGACTCGCCACCCGCTTGCGGCTCCGGACGTGGCTCTTGACAATCAGAGAAACGGGGCCAGCTTTCCCAGGAGGCCTCGTGTTCCGTGAAGCTGAGCAGCACCCGAGCAACCAGCCTTGGTTTTCATAACCAACCTTCTTTCCTTAAGCAGATGAGGATGAAGATGAGCAGCTTTAATATCAAAGGTGTCTCCTCACGTGTACTCCTTTTTTTTTTTTTATGGATGCACATCCATCCAAACCTGTCTGAACTCGCGCAGAGCCAATAGCTGCTAGACTACATCAGTAGATGTTGCCTTTCCAGCCCCATATCCACAGCTAGCAAAGCGTTCTGCTTAGGGGGCCTCTGCTGCCCACGGCCACGACCGCGGCAATCTTCCAAGAGGAAAATATCCCGAGGTAACCGCTGAAGGTGTCCCCGTCGTCAGTCTTTTCTCTTGTGTCATAAATATTAACCGGACCGTAGCAATTGAGCGCTGCAGTATTTTATCTGTATAAATCAACGCGGGGAGTAGGTATTGCGCTTGCAAAGCCGCCCGCGCGCGCCGTGCATCTCCACGCCGCATCGACTGCCCGTGTGCCTTTCGCCCTGTCTCATGGCTTGTCATCTTTTTTAAAAACATCTGCAGAACTTGAATAAATCAGTGAACTATAGTTAAAGTTCTATGCAAGAGATGACCGGGAATTAAATCTTCACCATTTCGGCATTTTTATGTTGTTTTAAAAGTAGATGCTGGGATTTTTGGAGAAGCCAACAGAATCAATTCCCTCTGAAGCCGACTGTGGTTGCTGATTCAGGCAGCTTTGAAAAGCTCAGCCTGAAACCAGATTCCTCGCTAGTTTGTGCACAAGACAGATTATTAGTGACACAGCTACCACCAGCACTTTGCCAAAACAGACTGTGTTCAATATTCACTGTCCTTTGGTTCTTTCAATCGCGCGTCTAAGGAGAAAGTGCTATTTGGGCTGCAAGGGTTGCCTTAAACCTTCCTCAACGCGCGTTTGAGACCGTTACTGTCTGTTCTTACCAGCGCTGTTCCCTGCCCTTTGCTCTGAAGAAGGGCAAACGCCGCGAGCCGAGGCAGCCGACGGCGCTGGGGCGCGCGCCGGGCGCAGGGCCGCGCGCAGCCGATGGCCACCGCGCTCCGCGGCGTGCCTTACAACAGCGGGACGCCGCCGGAAACGGGATTGTGCAGAGGGGAAAAAAAAAAAGAAAAAAAGCCCCGGATCATCTACATCGCCGACGCTGTAGAGCCCAAACCTAGGTCGAAACTTAACAAAATCCGTCCTCTCTGTGTGCTGTGTGTTAACGCGACGTGAGGAAGGGTAGGAGGGGGAGGAGGGCTGCTTCTCACGGGACATCGCTCGGACGGCTGCCGCGGGTCACGACCGCAGGGACGCGGCTGCCTGCAGTACGTTGTGTAGTGTGCCTGTGCGTATGTAACACGGTTCTGGTTGTTAGAGTGTCATGCTGTCTTTTGACTGAAAAAAAAAAAAAAAAAAAAAAAGGAAAAAATAATATAAAGGAAAACCACACAAAATAAAAAAAATATTTAAAGTCTATTTTATGTGTTTTTCTGTGAAGTCTGCAAGTTACCCTATTTACAAACCATTTCCACAGTGCAAAAAGCTTTTTTTTTCTTTCTTTTTTCCTTTTTTAAATAAGCTTATGAACGCCAGTGCCGTAAGTGTCGGGGAGCAGTGTGGAGGAAGGCGTGCCCGGCCGCTGGGGCTCCGTTTCAGACTTCCCTCCCCGAGGAAGCCCTGAACTCAGTAAGGGAATGAAAGGGCCAAAGCGGATTCCGATTCCCAGGGAAACCTGCGCCCACATCGGCTGGTTCTGCAGGGCTCCGACATCTTCCAGTATAAGCGCCCAGCTGTCTCTCCAGCATCAGACGCACCTCCAAACACTCTCAGGACTACTTAAAGCTTTATACTGCTGTCCATACAACCGAGAGGTGCAGAGGTACCAGATAATCATCTTAGAGGGCTGAGATGGTCTGAGCTGGGCTCGGAGCATCGGGCAGACGACGGCGGCGACAGCAGGGCTGGTTCCTCCCGGAGAAGGGCGGGCGCGGGGGACCTCAGCCCTGGGCATAACCCGCCGTGGCAGTGCGGGAGGAAAGACGACTCCTCCCAGCCCCGTGACAGCACGCGAGGCAATGGGCGCAAACCCAAGGACAAGCACTGCCGCATAAGCAAGGAAAACCTTCTTACGGGGGAACGGGAGAGCAGGTCGCCTGGGAAGGTCACGGAGTTTCTGTCCTTGGGGATGCTCAAACCTCGAGGATGGTGCTGGAGGCTGCAGGAGGGGCTGCAGGCGAGCGGGGGGTGACTGGGACGTCTCCAGCGGTGCCATCCAGGCTCAGCGGCTGCGCCGACGCTGCCGGCAGACGAAGCAAAGGGTGCTCTGGTTGTGACACAGGGCCCCGGCGCCCGAGGCTCCCCAGCCCTTGTGAAGTTCTTCCTTCGAGGAACTGTTAGGTTAAACGTCCAGAATGACAAACTAGAAAAAAAGAGAACCTGGACAAACCTTCTCATGGGAAACCCAGGCAGCACGCTGGAGACACTGGCACCAGGAGACAAATCACGGGATAATTCAAGTCCGACAAACCTTCAGGAGGCCGCTAGTCCAACCTCCTGCTCCAAACAGCAGGAACACCGAGCCCAGGGGGTGCAACACTTTGTCAAAGTGAGTCTTGAGAACCTCTAAAAAATGAGATCCCTCAACCTCCATTCCAATGCTGAATGTGTAGGGACCTAATAGAGGCAGCAATGTTCCATACTCCTTTCATCAGGGGACAGCTGGCCATGCAGCAGCTCTTCTAGAGCAGGACGTAACTAGAGTGCGCGCAGCCCTTCCCTCGAGGCGCGTGAGCCCCCAGCGTGGGGACTGCGTCCAGTTCCTCGTGCACACCCCGACATCCTGGGGCCAGACAGCATCCAAGCTTCTGCCGAGGAACTGCGGAAGGTGGCTGTTGTCTGGTGCACAAATACCTCTATTAATATTATATCAATAGTATGTGTAATATATTTATGTCATATTAATATAACAACCAGATATCTTCTGTCTTTATAAGAGACATCACCTGCCAATTTATATTTACCCAGCCTTTATACAGATATGTAAATGCACATGTGAATGCATTTTTGTTTTTGAAGACACCCCGTAGTACACGGGTACCCGTTTCCGCAGGAGGCCAGGAGCGAAGCCCTGCTCCTCCCGGCCTCTCCGTAAGGGCCGCTGACCTACTTTGTGCGCCCGTGCCGGCGCAGCGGGCAGCGCGCCGGGCGCCGGCGCAGCAGCCCCCGAGCTCCTCCACGCCGCGTCTTTCCAAGCCGCGTTCCGCGGAGGGCAGGTCCCCGCTCACAGCGGCGTTTTCCTGCTCTGTTTGCAGGGAGAGCTGCGCTGGGGGGAGCCGCCACACGCACCCACGGCGCAGATCCCGAGGGCGGCCTTGGAGCCTTTGTCTTGCGTAGCAAGGACAGCTGCATTAGTTAATTCACTTGCGGTTAAACAAATTCCTTTCTAAAGCTCCATATAAGGAGCTTGTAGGCCTGGAGCTCTAAATAATCCATTCCATCTTCCTGTTTGGAGCGATGCTGCTGTTGCTGCTAATAATAATAATAATACGACCCAAATTATAGGACAATAACATTTATTTAGAGCGTTAGGGATTCCACATTATACAAACCCTTAAATTTATTTTTTTTCCTCCACTGGTCCATTTCTACAACAAATACATCAGATCTACTATATAATAAAATTATTTACATTTCCAAACAAGATTGGGTTTGTTTATAACCCTCTTACTGCTATTCACATACAGTACTTAAACAACAGCACAATACATTATTTCAATACCTAAAAATGACAACCCTGTATTCTAATTTGTTTATGAAAAGTGGAAACAAATAAATTTACAGTTGCCTTCCCCTCCCCTCCCATTTCTTTAAAAACACATTAAGCTAATGTGCTAACACTGGACTTCACTTTGTAAATCCAGAGGGTTTTTACAGGAACCTGGTTTTTAGTTTTTCTTTTTTTTTTTTTTTTTTTTTTTTTTAAGAAATCATTTATTGGGAACAGTACAATATTAAAATGACTTACTGTACAGAATTTTATTTAAAAAAAAGAAAAATCACAGCTCAAAATTGCTATCGGTAAATTCACACTCATTTACAAGTTTCATGTTTCCATGCAGTAATTTACTTGGATTTTCTTCTTTTTGACTGCATTGCACTGGCACTCGTTTCTGAAATTAAGAGAAGAAAAAAAGCATGGATGCCAAGTTGGTAAGCCATTCAGCAGAGGGGCACAGACTGCCCCTTTAGCTTCCTAAACCTCAGGGCGAAGCCCTGGGGCCGGGTGTTGCAGGGAGCAGGGACAGCCCTCGCACCACCGAACGGGAACGGCCCTTCCTCCTGACTGCCACCGTCAGCAGCAGCACGACAAAGCTCCCGTTAGCTTCTCTTCCAAACACAGGGACAGAATTTCAGTGTCACGGGGTTAACGCTTCTGAAATCCTAATATCAAGGCCTTAGAAACAGAAGTCAGATTTTTTTTTTTTCTCTTTCTTTTTTTTTTTTTCCTCCTTTTTTTAACCACACTTCATCTTTACTTCCACACATTCCACAACTTGCTCAGCTGTACCATAAAAAGAAGCCTCCACGAAATTTCAGGAACAGCTTTGGAAGCAAACTATATAAATTGGATCCAAGCACAGCACTCGGAGAGGATGTTACAGGAAACCTCAGAAAGACATTCTGGAGGCTGCCACACAAGCTAAGAGTCTGTGTGTTTGAGTCCTCACCAAGTCAGGTCATTTGGAAAGCAAGTCTCTTCAGTGGCCATTACGATTCACAGAAAAAGAGCTTATGCAGGAGGATCCATCATACTACAGCACTGCAGCAGACCCACCAGAAGCACTTACAGAAGCTACAGGGAAAGCAGATGACATTTTCAGTGCACTTACCAAGGCACTAAGCTGCCATTTTAGAACAAAAAGAATGGAGTAAGGACTAAGCATATTTGCACATTTAGGTTTTTTTAAAAAATACAGTTTTAAGCACTGGCAATGCATCTTTGGCTCTTTACAGTACTTGCTGAAAGCTGTTAGAGATGTGGGTGTTTTCGAATCGAAAAAAAGGAACAATTTTGCAGCAGCACTTCTAAAACTAGGAAAGCAACGGTACAGCTCTATGCCTACTAAATGTTACATTAAAAACACTTCAAAGTTTAACAAGTCCAAAGCTACAGTAAATGCCGGAACAGCCCTTGCTGGAAAGATACTTGAAGGAGTGAAAATGCCGATAGAGCACCAGTTGTCAGAAATAAAACACCTTGACAGAGAGGACTTAACAGTCAGAGGAGTCCACCTTTCACGCAGTGATGCTGCTCTTAAACACGCCGGTCGCCAGCAGCGTTAGCTGTAGCGTTACCTGCTGCTGCTTACGTCTCCGCTTGACACAATAAATGGGCAAACGTTCAGCATCGCTCAGCTCTGAAGCCCCCGGCCCTTGGGGAGCTTTATGCTCTGCCCCGCTTCGACCCCAGACCTGCAAACGGAAGCGCTCCCTGTGTCACGAGGGCTGACGCTTCCGTCTCATCCCTACCCCAATCGCCCTTCTGCTTTCTCCTTCCTGAGAGGTACGGAGGGCAATCTGTACCCACACTGACCAAAAAGCGCACCCTTCCCTCCCTGCGATATTCCCCTTCTTCAGAAGCGCCGTTTCTGGTGCTGACCTTTGCCAGCCTGTATTTCAGAAAGTATTTCGTTCCAACCCTGCATCCTCAAACACTGACCAACAATTTTCTAGGGACACAGACAATGTACCTGTATGTGCAACTGTAGTCATCTAGGTGAAGGCCAGGAGCATAAAAACAAACACACTTAAGCTTCCATAACTAATAGAACGTAGAATAGGCACAAGTGGCAAATCCTTTACACATCCTCAGCCACGTAACTGATCAGCTCTTGCGCAAGAGAGTCTTGTTTTGCTCATTCTGTCTATGGCTTTGCAGTGGGCAGTTGTTTACATGGAGAGAAGAAAAATCAACGCCCAGGGTACTAGCTGGTTTGCTGGACCTGTGTTTGCAAGCAAGACCCTTGGATACTGTGGCAGTTTCAGACACATGTCTTAAAAACCAATAATTTTACTTACAGAGGTAAATGAATGATACAGTCGGTACAAAAAAGTCTAATTCTGCTGTTATTTAACGTATTTTAATGTTCCCACAATTTCAGGTTTTGACATGCCACTGGTTGTCATCTTTAGGTTTAGTCGTTACAACACATGGGGCTAGTCACACTTTTCAGACCCATTGCTCCAGGTTCCCTCAAACTTGAGATCCTACTACTGAAGCAATTTTACATTTTGTTCACATTTTCAAAATTTTCTGCACAACCATGAAAGATAAATTATTTTTTACAATACAGCCTTAGATTATTTTGCACAATCCTGCCGCAAGGAGCAAATTTAATTAAATTCAGCAGCCACTAAACTGCAGAACACATCGGTCCCTTTGGGTAATCTTTAAGGGTCATTACACAATTATGTATCACTGGAAGTCTTCTCTGAAACGCTTCAAATGCAAATATTCTTACCACCAAACTTTAGCATCTTCAGTATTGAAAATGGTTGCTGAATTCAACTCATCTTTTTAGAATAATTTAATATTAATACTCCTTTGCTCTGTATGACGTCTTTAAAACATTGGTCAAATGTTTCCTCTTGACAGTCTCTCTACCCTCTCACACAGTTTTCATCCATCAGAACTTTTCTGACCCTTAAACCCACAGGGCCAACGTAGCTTCAGAAATGCGCAACGGCCCCGCATCCCGGTACGGCGCGTGCGCGCAGCACGAGCGCTGCATTTGCCAAGCTTTGCTAAGGGTTGTAACCCGGAGGGAAATAAGGCACGTCAGCAACTGCTAATGCCACAGGCTCGTAACTGGATCTTTAGGATTTGGTACGTGCCTGGAAAGGATGGCTGAGGAGCTGCGCATTAACCCAGCGCGCTCAGACCGTCCTCAACGCGGCCTTCCACGCGCGCCGGGACGGCAGCGTCGGCTTTGCGCAAGCTGGCCGCGCGCCAGGGAAGACTCAACCATTGCTCTCATGTCTTTCCCACTTCAGGAAGAAAAAAAAAAAAAAAAAAAAGTATCCCTGTTGGCTTCAGGACAGACCTTTTAACATCCACACGTTTCTGCCAAGAGATTTCTACTTCAGCTAGGCAAGACTTCCAACTGCTACGTTGATCAGTACTGCAGAAAAATCCCGTAAATTTAACAATGGAAAATGCATACAACAAAATTCACCGCCAATACAGATTCAGGTAGATGTTTTAACACCAACCCGTGTCTAACTCGTTGAAATCAGAGTTAAAAGCACACAACATTTACAAGCTGTAAACCGTGGCTACGACCCGGTTGTGGAAAGGGCTCTTATTTGGGAAGTGCTTCACTTCCCGCCCTCTCCACTGTAAGGATGGCTGTGCATTTTACCTTTTGCAGTGCTGGATGCTGATGCTGGTCTGGAGGACCTCTTGCGCTGTCCATTCTCTACAGTTTCTTGTGAAGCCGCAGAATCCTCTGTTCTTGAATTTCTTCTACTTGGAGTTTTAGACTTTTCACAATTCTCTTTTGTCTCATTACTAATAAAGTGGGACAAAATATTTCTGATGAAGTGTAAGAAGAATTAGGTTTTCCTATGCAACTCAGACAAGCTGGAGGATGGACCGACACAGGTACCAGTTCCGGACTATTAGCACTGAAGATATGAAATGCTAGAGATACTGGAAGTTTTATCAGATGAAGAATGACCTGAGTAAGCCAGAGTATAGTCCATTTCTATTAAAAATTATCAGAGGATACAGAATTGAGAAGTCCTCAAAGAGAATATTTTCAACATTAGAAGACCAAGAAATTAGATGCATTATAAATTGTCAGCTCTGTTTTCCACAGGTGCCACCATTACTGAAGTCTAGGAAAAGCAAATAAGTTACATTAGAAACTGCTATGATATGGGAATATGGAGCTGAATTTGCAGATGAACATAAGAAGAATTATGAACTCATAGGTGAGCATGTCATCTCTGCTTTTACTGGAAGGACTCACTTCATTGACCTAAGTGACTTCTTTGCATGTTAAAAAGCTTAAGGTCAATTTAAAATGGTATACTTCTATCATAAAAAATAATTTTAGGTAGTGTAGAAATCCATACTTCTCGTCATTGAGACAATATATGAAGTGCTACATTTATAATGAGCTCCTCCTTTATTTTATTACTATCAGTTTTGTATAATCACACTGAGACAGAGGTGTCTTCTCCTTAATGCATTAACATCAGATGAGTTCTGATGATAAGGTTAGCTTGATCTTCAGATACTGTTTATCTCCTGCGAGTTCAAAGGTAACTGATGAACCAAATAAAAAGGAGGAAGAAAACTCCTTCCATGTCCTGTGTGTGACACTTGGAAGATTTCAAGGAAGATGGTCTTAACCAGAGAACTGATCGAAAACACTAAAACAGACCTGTGAACTATAGAGGTTCTATTACAGGATCGTTTTTTTCAGAAGAAGTCTTACTCTAAGAGGAAAGAAACCACTATGAAGGCTTGTAGGTTTTAATAACAGCTCTCTGAAATAAAACAGTTGGTCAGTGTAAGGAAAGCAAGTATAAAAAAAAGAAAGTGTAAGCAGGGAACCACAGAGGAAATGAATATATGGAAGCACACTGATTGTCCAAGGCAAAAAATCAATGCCTAAACCAACTTCCCCCCCAGTCAGTATTACAAGCAGTCTGTAAACTGAATCCCTCAAACAAGTCCCATGCTCTTTTCTGCTAAATAACCCGAGAAATGGAAACCATAGCTACCTATTTCAGAGGAGACCTATGTACGAAAAAGAATATCATCATCTGAAGTTCAGTTAAAAAGGTACTTTTTAAAGAAGCCAAATGATTAATCCATAAATTTGCATTGTTTCATAGGAACCAACACAACACTTTTCTCCTTTTGTAGAAGGAATTCAAGTTGGTCTAAATAAAAATAGTACTTTGCACATTGCAGGGTTCCTCTAAGGGTTGTAAGCTGTACTGTATATACATTTAACTCTGGAAGCTCAAAGCATCTGCTGAGTATTAAGTTTTCTTCCTTTTCCAGTGGTGACCAGGAAGGTAACAGCCCAGAAAAAAATCAAAACTGAAGGCACCTGGGATAATTTAATGTGTTCAATTAGTTTACAAAATGTTGCACAAGGTAACAATTTGGAAAATCTTCTCATCTGCCAAGTGGCTCGCCTTAAGCTTTTTAGAAAATAAGAAAAATCAATCCTTCCTCTGAAGACAAAAAAAAAAAAAAAAAAAAAAAAGAGTAATGGGAAAGTTCAGCTTATCTCTGATAACATTAATGAAGGGAAAAGTGTTCATGTCAAAAGCCATCAAACAGAAACAACTACTGGAAGAACCTGGCCCATTTGAAGCTAAATATTTTTTTAAGTAGTCAATTCGGAGTCATTCCCAATCTAAGAGAGTAAACTGCTTAGTTCCCTTAAAAAAAGAAAATACTGCCTTAGTTCCCGATGAACTGATTGAGTGAATTATTTGTTCTGGCTTAGGGAATTATTCCACTCCGATTAGGAGAGCATCAAAAACATGGCCAGCCGTGCTAGCGCCACTATCAGAAATCTTTAAATAGGTCTTACAGCTGCCTAAAGTTTAAGAGCTTAACTGTTTTTAGGATACAACAGAAACAGATTTTGGAAATTATCTTCTTCTATATTTGTCCTTTAGATTATTTGCATGTCTTCACCAGGACAAGACAAGGTTTCTGGAAGGCTCTCCTGTTAAGTTTTAGAAAAGAGTAAACAAGCAAGCACAGAGGAAGCCTGGAGAAAACAGGGCACAAGGCAGGTAACACTGTAAGAACAACAATCTTTAGAAAGATCTAGTTCCAGAAAGCAAAAATTCACAAGACTGCTAGTCTGCAGGATTTGAGGTTTTTAATTTTTGGTGTGGGATTTCAGAAAATGCCAAATGCTGGAACCATCAAGACTCTTCCAGAATGTTCAATGCTTGGGCCTAAAGGGATATGAGGAAATACTGCTCAAAGCAAGATGACAGATTAAGAACAAAGTTACCTTAAATTCTGCATTTCAGCAATATTTTGAAACACTCAAGTTACCCAGTTCCTTGGCAGGAAAGAAAGAAAACAAAAAGAAGGCGCAAAAGGGTCTTTTGCAAGTTGTGCAAACAGAATAAAGTGAAAAGGACTTCCTCCCACAAAAATTATATCTATTCTGAATCTTTACAATCTCCTTACCTTTGACCAGCAACTACTGGAGCATTTGTTTCAAGTTCTACAAGAGAAAAAGATAGTTTGTAAGTCTGCTATGGAAGTACACACGCACTGACAAGGCATGTCTATCTCATAAAATTCTTGTTATACATTAGGTCTGAAGAATGAACTCCTCATCTATTACTATTTGCAGAGCAAATCAGCCGAAGTTCTCAAAGCACCTACTGCAGTCAGCCTTGGGTCCTCTCGATTATGGCCTGCATGAGCTCGGACAGCAAAGGGTTGGAAAAAAAACCCGCAGAAGAAAACTAGAGAGGAACTTGCTGATAAGGGCTACTGCCCACTCCCTTAACTCCTAATTTAGTCAGTTCCTTCCTTACAAAATTCCAGGTTTTATTAGTTTTAAATCTTAAAAATTGTAGTCTGAATATTTTGCTTATGTAAAATTTCGCTTTGACATTTAGCCCAATGGTCTCCCAGAGCACCACCTTCTCAGGAACACTGAACGAAGGCGGGGAGATGAAGTTGTGCTGTGGCTGAATCGAGACATTTCTCAGGAGGTTACGTGGAAAGAGGTCTGTGATCTACCTCCTTCCTCCTCTCTCTTGCTCCCTCCCACCTCTCATTTATTTATGTATATATCAGGTTACTTTCTGCGTCTTTGCCACAGTAAACAACTTTATTTTCTATCATAGAGGATTGATAGCTTCTTGTTTTTTACATCGGTCCTTCAACTCTCACCATATCCTTTGTGAGATGGAGCGCCTACACGTGAACACAACGCCCCCTCCGACAAACTGCTACTGGGTTAGGGATTATTGCGATAGATATTATTAAATTTCCTGCTGTTTTATAAAATTTTCTGTCCTGTAATCCATCTAATTTATTAAATATCTTGTGACCTTTGGACAGTGATGCAAAAAACACTTTAAGACAAAGCCCTTAATTTTTTTTCTATAATGTGTGCCATGAACAAAGTTGTAAAAAGAGTAAAAAGTCCCCTTACAGACCAGTCCTCTTAAGGCCAATCCCTTAGATTTCTATTCATGGGATATCAGATGCTTTAGTGCAAGTATATGTGTTGCTAACTGGAAGAAATAGGCTTCATTTGCAGTAACAAAAAGACTGAGAAACATAAAGCAATTTTTGTTTTCTTCCTACCAAAATTTGAACCACCAGAAGAATATCCAACTCGCTACAAATCAAACCTCAAAACTCAAACACAGGATATAAAAAAAGGTGGCTAATTTTCAAGCTTGTGGACAAATATTCAAAAATTGCCTTAGTAACTTTTTCTTTTACCCTATGGGATTCTGTACTGAATCTCCAACCAGGTTTAGGAAACTTTAACACCCTCTGTACCTAACAACAAAAATACCATCCCCACAAAAAGATAGAAAAAACAAACCACAAACTCCCAAGCATTTTAATGATCATTAGAAACATTTAACGATCATTAAGCAACGCACTAACAGGTACAAACACAATGAGTTTAGTTCACCTACATTCTGCTTTTCCGAAGTATAATTTACCTGTTCTTTGAACAGTACTTTCTGATGTTGTAACTGAACTTTTTTTCTGGGCTAAATGTTGAGAGGAGGCTAGAACAAAAGCGGAGGAAAAAGCATTATTTGCAAAGGGAGTCACAAAAAGGTTTTGTGGACTGATTGGACTATTTTTACAAAACAGTGCATCTTACCACTATATTTGTACATTTATATTTTTAACTCACCTTCTACTCTCCCCCCACCAATCTCTCCAAGTACATTATATATAAAATTTTTTGCATCTCTACCCCAAGCATGTTTTCCCAATCAAGAATGAGGGATGAAATTAAATACCATAAAAGAGATTTCTAAAGGCAACAGCTTATTGTTAAACCTAGCAATTAAAGGCCTAGAAACTAAGGGGTTTAGCCACCCTGTCATCTTAATTCTCATTTCAACAGAAGCTCTGAGGGAAAATAGCATCTTTGTTACTGGATCAATACCCTTAACCTTTCAATTAAATTGCAGGAGTGCAAAATATGCTCCAGAGGCTTCCATGAAGTCCTTTGGCAATAAGCTGCCATGACTTAACATGTCTCAGATTGCCAAGTTAAAAATAAATCGAAAAAACAGTTCTTGTTAGACAATCTTCCTTTATATGCAGTCATGAACTTAGGAAGAACGCAAACAATGAAGAGACGTTCCTGTTTAGATAGGGAACACCCACTTGCAAAGTCGTGGCTATGTTTCTAACACCTGCTTTCTTCCTTCATGAGCTGATTTTAACTCAGAATCCAAAGAGAAAATACTAACTGTTAATTTGCAACCAGAATTTTGCAGCACGGAAAAAAAGCTCGCTGCAGACTTGAGAACAAGCGACTCCCTCCTCTCGAGGCTGAAGCCCGGTACCTGACCGCAGCCAACGCGCTCAGCGGTCACACTTACTGACCTGGCTTACTTGACTGCACTGCTCGTGCATGTTGAGCAAAACAACCTTTGTAATGCACCTCGTTCCTATTTTCCAGATGCTTCTTACACATTAAGCCATGCAGCAGCAAGAGCTCTTGCAAACTATTATCACTGTTTCCTGTTAAAGCCTTGCAGCCTGATGTCAGGTTGCGTCTGTCAACAGCTTTTTCTTCCTACAAAATACAATTCCTTCTGTGAAACTCAAGTAAGTATTTCCATTTTCTAATGGCATACTGCTAAGTTATACATCTAAAGCCATGGTGAAAAATCACATTCAAGCTGAAGTTCTCAATGACACGGACACTTGTGGGTGATGACCTCAAACTTGCACATGTAAACTCATGATATTAAGCACAGGGGATATTCAGACAGTTTACTTCAGCACTCATGGCTTATTCCCGCATCATTTTCAGGAGATTACCAAACAGCATAAAGAAGTGGCAGAGATGTCACAAAGTCTGTTCAGATTTTTCACTTAAAACAGTAAAGGAGAAAAAAAAAAAAAAAAAAAAGTCAGATACAAAGTTATTTTATGTAGTCAGATGCAACACGCTCATAGTTGCATTTTTAGGTGTTTCTCTGAAATGAGCATTTTATTTTTTCCCTAGACCTATTTTTCCCTATTTTTTTTTTTATATTTCCCTATTTTTTCCTCTCTTGCTGCATGCTAGTAATACTTCAGCCAATTCCCTAGAGGGTTAACATTATGGGAAGATGGAACCTAGTGGAATGACTAACCCACAATATCTTAATTAATATATTTCAATAAGTTACAAACAAACAAAAACAACAAGAAAACACTCACTGGCAAGACTGAAGCAGAAAAAAAAAGCTCAGCTCAGAAGGAGCCCTAAGCATGACTTTTGTCGCTGTTGATATATCCAGTTTTCCTCCTTACTTTTAACAGCTCTTTGAAGTCACTCCTAAGCTATTGCATTTTATGTACACATCAAATATCTCACGTTTTAAATAGCACATGAAAACCAAGATAAAAAAAGAAAAGGTGAATTTCACTGAAATTCAAGACCTTACGTCACTCAGATACTAGAAACAAAAACACACAAAAAAAGCAGATGTTAGTCTTAAGTATCTATATTCTATTATGTTTATGAAAACAAACAAACAAAAAGAAGAAGTTCAAGCAAGCAATCTCCTTCCTTCCATGTAAGCAGGGTAGCACTGAACATACCTGTATTTTGGAGCAGTTCCTGATGTGCTCCTGTTTTTTCCTCCGCCAAACCCATTCCAGTTTGCTCAGCTGGTAAACTGCCCTGGTTACTACCGTTAGTACTTGCTGCTGCAGGTGCAATTTCTGGGACTGCTGGAGTGGTTATGACCGACAGTACATTTGCAGCAGGAGTGTTTGTCGCTAAGCTCGGGGACAGCGTGGCAGAAACGGTGGCAGCAGCAGCGCTAACACTCACGTTGCCAGGCCCAGAAGTGCTCTGTTTTGTAAGACTGGGTGCTGGAGGTGTCACAGTTTTATTGTCTGCTTCTGCTGGTGATTGCTCCATTCCCAAACTATTTGGGACGGGCATTTCTAGCGCCTGACCTTCTCCTTCTCCATCCAAAGCATACTGTTCTTCTCCTTTCTCAAGGGAGCCAGTGACTTTCTTGCATGCTTTAGTCAGCAAGAGTTGGCCAATCTTGTCTACTTTTCCCTTGCCTTTACTGGATGAAACGGGACTTCGTCTATTCCCGGATCCCGGGCTGCTTGTAAGAAGTGGGGAAACGCCGGGCCCAGACTGTGTTGCTGTAACAGAACCCTGGTCAGCTGTCCCACCACTTTGAGAAGAAGCCTCCTCTGGGCTAAAGTCTTTGACCTGTTGAGCTGGAAGATGGGAAGGAACGTTTGAAGAAGTTGTAGCAGGAGAAGGCAGCTGGACGGGAGGCACCATTGGATTAAGAACCAGTGGCCTGCTTGCTGGGATATTAGAAACAGGACTGCTAGATGATGTGCTAGGAGGAGCAGGCCCAGATGAGAACTTTATGTTCTGTGGTAAATGCAAAGGACCAACAACTGCCACTGACTGAGGCATTAGACTAGAGTTAGAAGTCATTGGGGCTGCTGGAATTGTGCTTGGTTGAGAGCCTTTCATAACCTGAATTATCGATGATGAGTTTATAAAAACAGGCGTAATAAACTGTGTCCGGGCATTAGACTGAACTGCTGAGGGCTGTCCCTCAGAAACCATAACTTTGGTTCCTACGTTGGGCATCGTGACAACCGTAGATACCAACGCAGGCTGCAAGTGAGATGGCAGGGGTGCTGATGTACTAGCAGAAGATGTAATAGGGTTTGAAGTTACAAAAACTGTTATCTGGTTGGGCGGTAAAGGAGCAGAAATTGAAGAAGAGCTGACAGGCCTTTGTACTACTGGAGAAACATTCTGGGTAACATTTGAGTTTAGCTCTCCCAATTCCTGGTGCCCTGGATTTGAATTGGACTCATTACTTTGAGGCAAACTAAGTGAACTAGAAGGCTCTTTGCCAGAGGAGGGGTCTTGCAGCGGAGGAATGACAGCTATCTTCTTCAGTTCCTCCCCAGGTGGAACCAGTGGTGCCATTTCAAGACTTGCCAGCCCAGGGGGCTTAATGGTTACGTTAGGAGCTCCAGAATTATCAAGAAGTTGACTTAAAGAAGTTGGGGCCTCCCTCACAGCGGGAGATACCATGGGTTTGCTTTCCTCCGAGGCAGGAAGCTTACTAGCGTCCAAGGACTGGCCATCTTTTTTCGACTGCTCTTCAGGCACCAGAATTTTTATTTCTGGGGTAGGGATGCCTTTCAATTCAATACTGGGCGGGTCCTTGTTACCTGGGGCCCCCTGTGCAGTTTGACACTCGCTGTCTTGAGGAACATGAAGGCTGTCTTTACCGTCCTCAGGAACGCCCATCATAACAGGCACAGAAATTGCAGGATTCTGATTGCTCAGCATGTTGTTATTTTGAAAACTTGTAGTCACAGGTGGGGGCAAGGAAGAGGGGCCAACCATCATATTTCTTTGTAATTCCATGTTCTGCAAGAGAGGTGGATTCTGCTGAGTTGTCAAGGTTAGCTTTGCTGCTTTTGAGTTTTGTCTGCCAGGGCTTGGTGTAGTTTTCCTACTGGAGCCAGGACTGGACCTTCGGCTATTGCTTGGACTTGCTCTCTTGGTTCCTCCAGTGTTGGTTTGCTTTCCTGAACTAAGAACCATACCTTCCAATTTGTGTGCTTGTGGAGAAGCAAAACTAGACTGATTATTAACTGTGAGATTTGATGGGGCTTGCCCAATGGCCTTCAAAGTAGTCGGATTAAGACCCTGCTGATCAAATCCTCGATTGAGATTAGGCCTGGGAGGTAAAGGAATATTAATCTGGGGAGGAAAAAGACCCGCTATAGAAGCATTCAGTCTTTCTGGAGACAAGCTTATTTCTGAAGGCTCCGTGCTAGGTGGACGGTTATTAGGAGTCTGAGGATAGTAGGGCCTCGGACTTGCTCTGTTAGGGGTTTTAGGCCTTGAAGTTTGTGATGGGGTGGCAACATTTGGAAAATGGTGGGTAAGAGTGCCCGGCAGAGAATTAGATTGCTGCTGAGGACTTGCACCTTGGGCAGTTGAAAGAGGGGATGGTCCAGGTTTGGGCCCAGTCATCATTAATTGGCTTTGTGAAACTACCAAATGCGATGTCAAGTTATTCTGAGCTCCCGATGCTGGTGGGCCTTCAGCTCCACCTCCTTCCGGAAGGGAGGATACTGACGGGACCTCTCCCAAAGGTGAGCTGGAAGGATTCTGTACATTATCTTGATAAACCATTTTTCTTGCATTACTTCCCAGAGAAGGAGTGCCTGGCAAGGAAATCCTCTGTTTATCAGGAGATGGAGGCACTGACCCCGGACCTTGCAAGTTAACCATGACTGACATGTTAGCACCCTGTTGCATCGGCATTCGTTGAGCGTCTGGATTCAGAGGCCCCCTGGGTGGATGAACTCCCTGTGGGACGGGAAGCCTGACTGACTTGGGGTCCTGCTGCATCATAAGCATCATCATCATTTGCTGCTGCTGCTGCGTCTGCGGCGGTGCCGGTGCCTGTTGCGGTGGCGGTTGCGGCTGCTGCTGCTGGGGCTGCTGTGTATGTGGCATAAGCTGAGGTGGCATCTGCTGAAGTTGTCTTTGCTCCCCTGGCTGAGGATAGCCTAAAAGAGAAGACAATGCATTCACCCAATAAATCAATAAATAAATGCACTGAAGAAAGCAGCATTTCGGCAAGGAATGGCCTCAGAGTGCAGCCAGGACCCAGCTGATGTAATGCATGAGCCACTTCAGTGAAACAGGTTTTTACAAAATAGAACAAGGACTTCAATTCTGAATAATATTTTCATTAAATGTATGAATGGTTTGCAAGACATTTAACTAATGAGCTCTAATTTATCTTATCAGCTACTGGCTATTATTCTGAATTTATGCCACCTGATAAAAGGCTCTGCAACTTTCAACAGGCTTGTTTTTTTTAACTCATAAATGCAGAGTTGAACTTTCACAGATTAATTACCCCCAAAACAATTTCAAAATTTAAAATTTTGAAAGCCACTGTGGGCCAGGCAGGAACAAGCCTGTTACAGGGCTGACAGTTTCTAGCATACAAAACAGAATCTCCCATGCAACACTAGGCTAAAAACCATAAGTAAAATGGTGGTAAGAACCACTCATATGGATGAAAACCTGAAATGTCTTTTAGGACGTTGGATTTAATCCTCCCTACGTATGAAGAATAATTGGGTCTTTTCTAACAGTAACTTCTATTTCTTAACTATAGACAATAAGCTATTGGCTAATGCTCAGAATTTCAAGGCTACAGCTAGAGATACAGGATTTTTTATCTGTTATGTTATCCGTAAATGCATCTACCATATTCAACATGATTACCAGTAGGATATGGCCTAGAAGAGATGTGGCCACATATACTCATTTTGAGTTAATTCAAGGGAAATACTTAAGCAGTGGGACCAATTAGGAGGAATAAAAAGCTATGGTTTTCAGTGGTAACCATACACAAGCACTGCTAAAAATAAGCAAAAGCTTTATCATTATTACATTCAAATAATCCACATAAAAACCTTACTACCTGGTGGCCTACTTGCAAAATCTGAAAGTTTGGGGCCTGTATTATCTAGATTAATTCCCTGGTCTCCAGACATTGAAGACTGGTCGTTGTCTTCCAAGCCAGCTGGACGTGGTTCTGAAGAACTGGAAGAAAAATAATTGCAGTTAAGATACAACACTAACATCAGAGTTTCAATTTTGCTTCCAAAATTCAGTACTCAAGTAACTAGTTTTTAAACATTTTCCAGAGACCTCCAAGTAACTTGCTGAAAGAATGTCGCTGTCACTACACCAGGACAAACACGAACACCCAGCTGAGGTCTGCCCACGGCCACTCCTGTGCCTTAAACACTACTCAAAAGGAACCAGGTTGTCTGGTGACCTGCTCATTCTAAACATATCTATTCCTCTTTGCTTCTACCTTGATTTTGAGTTTTATAACTCATATACTTTTATATATATATATATATATATATATATATGTATATATATACACATATATCTTTATGAGTTATATGAGTATTTGTAATTCATATAACTCATATATATATATATATACACACACACACACTTACATATAAAACTCATTTATAATGCATACACCAAAGACTACATATACAACTCTGTGTGTGTGCGCATCTCTCTCTCTCTCTCTCTCTATACATATATATATGAAAGTATAAATATTTTTTAATCTAAATAGGCATCCCCCCCCTAATACCAACAGGACATCTGTGAAGATGATATGGTTGGTAGATGCATAAAATTTTACTTTAATGATAGCTCCATGTCTTCTAGCAGAGCACGCAGAGCTCATGAGCTCTGAGTATCAGTTCTCTATTAATGTCCCAGCAAGAAAGATGCTGGGCTAGGAGACACTAAAGGTTTTCTGCAGAACCCAGGGCTGAGCAGCCTCCTGAGGCCAAGTGCCCGACGCTTCAGCAAGTTCTATGGGACAATTTAAGATCATTCAGACTGAAGAGCCTATACGTCCACTCCATCAGGACAACTCTTCCAGGTTTTAAAAAAGCATTTATATATCGCTATCGCTATGTATGGTCATAGAATACAGGCTACGGAGAGATGAAAAGAAAAAAACCTTGGCTGCTCATCAGCTACATGAATCTACTGATGCTGTGGGGAGATCAAAGTAATAAAAGCTCCAAGATAAAATTAAAGAGCCAGGGTTGCACAGAAACACCAAGAGAAAAGTTATGAAGGCAAAAATTCTGAGTACATAGAGCTGGAGAGACGTTTCTTTTTAAATTGTACTTGAGGGCAGTACCCAGCTTCTGGCATCTGCAGCTGATGCAGAGAAGTCTGGGCCCGTTCCAGTGTCCCTCCAGACATCCAGCAACGTTCACAAAGTGAACGCAGCCTGAAAGTGCCTGAACTTCCACTGCACAAGAAAAGGGCCAGGAACAGACCAAGATACAGGGTGGGGGGGAAAGGGCAAAAAAGCCAGGGAACAGGGCAACATGGTTCTGCGCAGCAGTAGCTGGTGGGAAGCATTGCCAAGGAGCGTATCTGGTTTACAGTTATAAATGTCACAGTTAAGTATTAGATAAAACTGATATACAGCATTACTGCACAGATGGTTTTAAAGTAGAAAACAATATGCTGGTGCAAAACCAGTTCTTAAAAAGCAGTTCTTGCTATAAGGGGTCAAATAGGGAAAAGTGTAACAGAGCCAAAATTTTTGTTTTATAGCAAATAAGAATAGCAGTTATTGTTGGACCATCTGCTGTTAGAATTGCTGGACAATTTAAACATATCTTGAATTTGGAATGTAGCCGAAATTCATTGAGCATATTCAACAATTATCAGCTAGCCAAAAACAACAACAACAAAACACAAGAATACACGCAAAAAAAACAGAGTATCAATCAAAATGAGAAGTTTTGTATGACAGGGAGAAACAGTCCATATTTTCTATTCTTTCTATTCTCTCACATTGTTCTAAATTTAAAGATAAACCAGCTGCATATTAGCTACAGTCCAGAGTTTCAGTTTCATGCAGGAAGCCTTTCATCTAGCAGCTGGATTGAGAAGCACTGCTTCCAGACGTAAAATTCTCTTTCCTTCCTTCTAAAGGAAGGAATAAGGCATGCCAAAATAAAGCTATAGCAAAGAGGCCAGCAGAACCAGTCCTCCTGACAGGGTGCGGTGCTCAGTGACAACTCCTTTAGAAAGGCACTCATTCTCTCATGCCAAATTGGTTTCCTTTGCCATAAGAGCCTGCAGACCTAAAGGTAAAAATCTAGTTAACATGACAAACCACTAATGCTCCCTTGGCCCGTTGTGCTGGTCACTGTCTGCAGATCATCTCCGCATAACGTGCTCCACTCCGGACTCTGCAGGTCTGAACAGTGTTATTGCTACTCTACCAGCCCGTGCAACGCTCACAGTCTGTGCACAGGGAAATATTTGTTTAATGTTTGCTTGGGCATCTGTTCAGTAGAAGGAGCTTGTGCACATTTTATCTACAATCATGTTTCATTTAGTACCTTCCTCTCCCTGTTTTACATTCCATTTCCTATAGTCGTCCTAATACAGAAAATAGACATAATGACTTTTAACCAATCTGTGCACTGCAAATGTCCTAGTTTTAAGGGTTTGTTTTATTGAGGAACTGAGCATTCAATTAAAAACTATTTTAAGACTCATCTGAAAGTGCTTTTTCAGTAGCACACTTGCCAAATTTACATTCTAATATGGGTTCTGTCTACAGAATTATTAATGGTTCCCTTGCCACTATACTATTTCAGTGCAACAGCAATTTCTAATAAAAAAGCGGAAACATTTTAACATGCTTATCAAATTAATTTGGTTTCCCATCAAGTTTTGCTGCATGTTCTGAATATAGAAACTCTGATTAAGAACCACAGTGAAAGCACCGAGATTAAAAGCTTCCCGTTGACTTCTGCTGATCCAAACCAAGTCTGGACTGCGTATTTTACCTTGCTGCAGTGCCACCTGCACTACCCGCGCTGCTGCTGGGTAGTGCCATTGGCCATTTTTGCTATGAAGAAAAACACTGATACAATTTGAATTAAATCTGGATAGCTTTGAATGCCTGGTGTGCCACAAATGGGAAAATACCCACTTGTCAGTTATTTGATGCTCTTTGAAGAATTGTGCTGGTATCCTGAAAGCAGGAAGACACATGTTCTACCACTGTGCTATGCTACCTTGCCAGTGTATTTTGCCACAAGCCACTCCTGTAGAGCTGCTGTAATTGTGAATTCTCAGAGATGGTGCTCTGGAAACACCGAGGCATTGGTAGCACTGTACAAATACACCTCGCAGGCACCAAAAATTAAAAGAACACTTTGACTGCAAAGGCCAAAGCACTTGGCATTTATGGAATGCCAAGATGAAGCATTTCATGTAAGCAAAGACTGCTAAGTGAAACACATCAAATGCTACCTTTGCAGCTGAACCCGTGCCCTTCTACTTGCCCACAGGGCCCTGTCACAGGAATCTACCGTGACTGTGTCTGAAGGACCACCAGCCTGTGCACTGCAGAAGCTGATGACCTATAGTGAGCTATTGCAAGAGATGATGTCTCAGCTAAGGTTCCCAAGTCATCCCAAGGCTGCAGCCTACTCATATTTTGGCCACCGAGCTCCTCAATGGTTTTAGGTGACTTCCTTTAACCCAGGCTTTGCTGCTGGTCATTAACTGTGCACTCCTCAGGTTCTGATGATTTAATCTGAATTCCATTTTGCAGCAGGGTTGAGCTGATGGGCCATACTGTGACTCATACGTACAGTTATATAGCAGGCACTTGCAAAACTCTTTTCAAGGCTTCTGACACCAGCACGCTTTGCTTTGGTTTCCCTGTGCTGCCTTTCTTCACCTTTAAGATGCAAGCAACAGAACCCATGTGTTTTATACGAGCGGCATGAACTCAAGCCAATTAGTGATGGCTAAAACTCTAAAGGATCAACTGCTTTAGACCATGCAAGGTCTTTCAGTTCAGAACTTAGATGTCCCTGAGAAAAATCAGTTCCACTCTCCTGAAGGAATCTCCATATTGAGCAGAAAACGCATGCTGGGGCTATGCACCAAATAACCACACTCTTTGCACTGGATCAGACATGGAAACTTTTCTTCTTTCCCTCTCAATATTAACCCATTTGCCTCTTCCCTCGAAGGGACTTTTTCCTTCTCTTCTAACCTCTCCCATTTTTCACCTCCTTGGCTCCCTGAGCCTGGGATCTGCATAACCAGAGGATATCAAGATTTTTCCCTCCCTTCCACTCCTATTTGCAAGTTCAACTACAATAAATTCAAATAAAACAAAACAACTCCAGGCAGAAATACATAAAACTGTATCTCCCGTCGCCCCCAAAAATGTGTACTACACATATTTGACAGAGACTTGTAATTTTCCCGACATTTCTTTGTGGCTCTCAGGCTGCCACGGCATGGCTATGCTTGCACTGGTATTTTGGAACAACTTCTACACTTCCTTTACCCAGCAAATGCTGTTTTAAATAAAATTATATAACAGAATAAGAATGTTCACAAGTTTTTCTTTATCCTAAATGAACTTTCAAATGCCAGACTTGCCACTGGGTTATCATTTAACTCAAAAAAAACAAAAAACAAAACAAAACAAAAAAAACATTCTGCTAGAATATGAAATACTAGAGGTTCTTTCTCCCCCACACGCTTGCTGAAAAAGTGACAGGCTGCCTGTGGGGCTTTCCCGTCCCCACCCCTTATAAAAACAATGTAATATTAGTCCTACTTTGTTTGTTCTAACTGTTGATTATTTTTCTTCTTCCTTGGAGGCTTCTTCTTCTTCGGCTTATTGGCATTCTGATTATTCTGCTTGTTGTTTACGCCGAAGTGTCCTGCAGATATATCGCTCTGCAGCAGGTTGACCAAGAGCGGGCTGGTGAGAGTGACATCTTTATTGACAGGAAAAGCAGGATTCTGTCCGCAGGAAATCTGATTCCCATTTGGTGTTCCACTAAACGGCGTATTGAAAGGCAGCCCATGTCCTGAGAAATGACTCCCTGAAGCACTGCTGTTTCCTTGGATCGCCTGCATGTGGGAAGGCACCATATTTGGCTGCTGCACAGGAACATCGGGTAACATCTGCGTCAAGTTCACATCATTACTTGTTGTAGTCGTAGTATCCCCAAGCTGCTGAGATATGTGGGGGCCAGGTCCAGTAGGTCTTAAAACTTGCCCTTGAATTCCCATTACCTGGGAAGGATTGCCATTCACAGGGCCTTGCTGTGCCATCATCTGCCCAGTGAACTGCACCATATTTCCTTGCATGTTTGGGGTTGGTCCTCTCATCAGTTGAGCTGGCCCCGTCATAACATTGGACTGGTTTTGAGTGCTAAAAGGCTGTTTATTTCCTGGCATCTGAGTGGTCATCATCTGTTCCATCATTGAGTTTTGCTGCAACAAGACCTGGCCTTGAGGTCCCATCATCTGATTGTGTGTAGACATCATCTGCTGTCCCTGCTGGGGCATCATCTGCTTGGGTGGGGTCATTCTTTGAGGGGAAGGACCAAGATTTTGGTTTTGTGGTGTGACCATCATTTGGCCTTGCGGCATGAGCTGAGTTCGAGAAAGTATCATCTGGTTTTGAGGGTTCAGTGATCCCTGAGCCTGAATGTTCACCATCTGTCCTTGAGAGGACACAATTTGCTGATGCATTCCCATAAGTTGAGATTGTGGTCCTTGCTGAGGCTGCCCCTGCATATTGCCCATGTTAACTTGTGGCACCCCACTAGCACCAGCTTGCTGGTTGTTCATATTTCCATGAAGTCCCATTAGATTGGTCTGCATCATATTTGGTGGGCCATGTGGTGCCTGCATCTGATTTTGAGGAGGTCCAGAACCTTGCCCACCTTAAAAAGATGACAAGATACAAATTAGCTGGAGCTTGATGTTGAGCAAATACTCCAAATTTAATTTTCTTTACCACTGATCTGGGACATCTGATAACCTCACACTCATGTGCTGCATGTTTCATGCGACAGGTAAATGTTCATGGTCAAACCAGAGCATCAGAATGGCAATTCCAAAAATAAATATTTTGACCGTCACTCACAAGTGTACCTCACTGCAGATAACCTCACAGAACTTGATCGTAATCTACGCATTTTAGAGTATTTCCAAAACGGAGCATTGCACCTATTACGCCTAACCTCCAAATTTCAATGCCATGTGTATTCAATTTCTGAGCAGATCCTTCTGGATCCTGGTATCACTGTGTGCCAAGCAATATCAAAGCTGTGTTCTCTGAAAAACACCATCAGTCTCCTGCTTTTGTTTTCCTCATTAAATGACACCCAAAATGTACCTCTGCAGCACCACAAGTAGCTGAAGCTGCCTCTTACTGGAAAGCAGGTGATATTTTGGTTCTTGTGTTACACAAATAACAGCAGAGTCTTCCACAAGGGCAGAATAGCGGCTTGAGAACAGACCTGCGTGCTGCACGGTTTGGCTGGTCTGCAGCTGCGGGGCTCCACTGCTCCCCGGCGTTCCTGGCGCTGTGGAAGGCACCTGGCTTTGCAGGAAGTTCTGATTAGCCTGCCCTGTAGGGAACCCCGGTGGGAGGCGCTTGGGCATTCCTGAACACAAGATTTATTTTGTATTAGTATGGGAAAAAGGCAGGGAGTGAAGGGAAAAAAAAAAAAAAAAAAAGAGGGGGCATTAAAAGAGGATTAATGCATTTTAGCAGTACTGTCACATTAGCAAAGCAGGTCATAGGCAGAAACGTGTTTTTTCCCCAATATATGAACACTGAGACAGAATTTTTTGTTCCTATTTATGCAATAAATCTGGCTAACAAGCTACTATCGCCAGTTCAAACCATTATTCTGCTTATAGCCTGAACACACAGCCCACGTTCGGAATGAGTCCCACACAGACAGGGAGAAGCCTGCATTTCGTTTTTCTTAAGAAGCTGGAAATTAGAGAAATCGGCTGTCTCCCTGTTCCCTATTGCATCCCGCCTCTAGCCAGGCTTTCAGCCTGCTCCACACATTCGAATGCAAACCTCGTGCATTTTTGTCACGGTGGTGGACTCCCAAGAAGGACCATCCCCTTAATGCACCAGCTACCTGCTGGTTAGCGCTTCTTTACCCCACTTTACTGTATACACACACACACACACACACACACACACACACAAAATAACTTCTTAAACCCCAGTAAAATGCAACATCACCGCTTCCTTCCATCTCTGCTCATTGACATCAGCAAGAGTGTATTTAACTACACTAATTCTTCGGTTTTCACTATTTGTGGAATAAATTTAATGACTATTTTCACATGAGTCTTTCATCATGAAAAAAATACCACCCAATGCACAAATTTAGAGCCTCCTTGCTCAGAGATTTACTTTCAGGGAAGCTTGATTCTATGTATTCTTTCTGGCATGGGAATCAGTGAGTTTATTATTCAGACAGATTACAAGTATCTAGTCTCCAGGTTATGAGCACGGTGTTCTGCTACCAAAGAGCCCAGAGTGGTTGTTTCTAACCAGAAATTTGTTCAATTAACCCTGTTATTCCTATCCCAAGAGCAAGCAGTTCTGCCAGAGCTGCATCTGGCACAATGCCCACACTTGGGTGTATCAAAATGACGTATCCTGCTGCACCAGGACAAAGAGCCAAAGTTTCCCTGTGCTTCTGCCCACCACCGTGTGAAGCAGCATAAACTGCTTTAACAGATTCCCCTTCTTTTGACCCACCATCAAGTCCCACAGGTAGCGTCACACACCTAGAAGGAGTCTTGCCTTCCTTTATTTTTCTGATCTATTTAACAGCGCCACAATTTGACCTTAGTTCCTTGCAGAGTTACAGCTCTCTTGCACAATTAACTGCATTGCCTCTGTTAATTAATGTGGCTTTAGGTCTATAATTAGTATTTCAAGACAAACAAGTTTATAGCATTCATCTGCAAATATGGAACAAATGCTTTTTCAAACATCAGGTCACAGGTCTGTAGCTTTGCTTCTGCTAAATTTTTAGGGAAAGTCCTGCACATAGGAATACTTGACCTGAGAGAAGCATCAACTTGGCCTATTCCAAGTTTAACACAAATTTCCATTTGCTAAATTACTCAATGAGACAGGAAGTGAACGTATCCATTTATACCAAATCTCTGAAATGCAGCATGGCTTAAAACCCAAAAGATCCCAATTTATAACTTGATTAAGGTACCAAACGAAGCAGCAGGAACTGAGCATGGACAGAAGTCAGACAAAAATCTCAGCCCGTGAAAGTCAAGATAGCTTTGCTGAAATCAATAGAGCCTTGTCTTTTTAAAGCAGTTCAGAATACAGGTCACAGAAGGGTTACAGATTTGACCAGTCAGGTCTACCAAATAACCTATGTTGGTAGTTTGTGACCCACATGTTGTGCATTATTTTTAACTGCTTTAAAAAGTCATAACTTGAGAGGTAATGGAACAAAAAGTAGTATTTTGTTTGTAGTAGGTTTACATCAAAAAGGTTTACAAGGAGCAAGTGAAAGCTGTGTTTAGGATACCTAGAGAAAAATCATTACTGAGCATAGTCACAAAGCTGGTAAGGGAAAAGTGGAAGGAAAAGCAATAAATAAGAGAACACTCTTTGGAGATGGAGTCAAGAGAAGATACAGCAACTATGAGGTGCAGGCTAATCCTAAGGACGGACAGGAACAAGAACCCTGGAGCTGGGCACATTCATCTTGGGGAGCGAAAGGACACGCACGGTACCAACAGGGAAGGCCCGGGCCAGCAGAGCCGGGCAATGCCATTCCTCACCTTCCAAGAGGGATTACAGTTACACAGTGTGAGAATACAGGAAACAAGAACACAGGACACTGTGTGTACGGGTGGACAAAAAGCATGGCTCAGATTTTACAAGTAGACAGGGCAAAGGTTTTGAAAATAAAGATTTTAATGGATTAAGCAAGAGCCTGAACATGGGACCCAGAGCAGCCACTGAAGAGAAAGATAAAGTAATTAATGGAGAAGAGTGCCACAAATTTTGCACAGAACTAATAGGACATTCAAGAAAAGAAGACAAGGACACAAAAGAGAGCTTGGGATTGACAACTGAAGTCACTTCATTGCTAGGGAAGCCTTTGGGGAGTAGTGAGGCAAAGATGGGAATGCAGAGGTCCACAGAGAAAACTAAAATATGACAACTAAAGGAGTAAATTAAAACATCCCTTAATCTCTTCGCATTAGAGCAGGGAATACAATAGCATGGCAGTAATAGCTTTTTCCTCTTTTATATGGGAAGAAAGTGATGACAAAATGAGACATCCACAAATGAAGAGAGAGGACACAAAATTATGCCCCACTTCTGTAGTAGAAACATGATGAATCTAAGTGGTGACAGAGGAATTTGAAGAGATGGAGAAAAGTATTTATGTATTCTTACTTCTCTCACAAAAAAAAAAAAAAAAAAAAAAAAAGTACACACACACCCATCCCAAACTGAAAGGCAGTTGGAGAAGAGTCAAGAGGATGCCTGGGATTCAGCCAGGAACTGCATCCAGCAAGTTCTGAGTTGCCAAGACTTCTCTTATGGGTAATAAGCAGAACAGACCTAGCTAGAAGAACTGAAGCAATTCTGGTGTTAACTTACCATACCTACTTCATACATAGACAGACTTTATATTTATTCTGGTTTTAAAGGATCTTTTCAAAAGCAACAGTAAAGTGAGCTCTAACTTCTTTTTTTTTGTTTTGTTTTTTTCTCCCCCTTTTAAACAACAGAAGATCTCAGCACTTCTTACCTCCTAAGCCAGGGTGTAAACCTTGTGGACCCTGGTTTTGCTGCTGCATCACCATGAAGTTGGGGGGCACATTCCCCTGCTGCACCATAGGATTACGGCTAGGAGAACTGACGGGCTGTTGAAATCCCTGGGGAAGTGTGCTACTCTGGGGAGGCCTTGGTCCCAGCTGCTGCTGTGCCTGGTTAACTGTTGGAGATGATGCAGGAGATCCCTGCTGGAAGGAGGAGGGAGAGGAAGCAGGAGACTTGTTGGTCAGGTGGGGTTGCTGTAGTGGCGTAGGAACCCGTGAGGGCCCTCCCTGAAGTGTTTTCATTTGAGGAGCAGTGAATTGGCCAGCATTGCTCATTTGGGGAAAGTTTGAGTGAGCCTGGGAAGCCTGCTGGCTTCCAAAGGGGTATGGAGGTGGAGGGTGGGTAGGAGTTTGCACTGTTGCTAAAGATGGTCTTGCTTGAAGTTGCTGCTGCATTTGTCCAGGCAAAGGGGCCTTTTTCCACCCCTGGTTTACTGTCAGTGTACCCAATGCTCCCTGGGTTGGAGGAGGCTGAAGTGCTCCTGAAGGAAGCTGGTTCCAGCCAGGAGGAACTGGAACCTGTGCTGGTGAAGTGAAGGGAGGTCGAATACCCTGCTGTGGCTGCTGATGTGGCTGGGGAGGACGTGTCTGCAACTGTGGCTGTTGCTGGAGTTGCTGAAAGTTGGCCGAGTTCATTTGCCTGTTTACAGGAACTGACTGCATTGAATGGAGCTGCGGAGCTAAAGATCCAGATGGATGATTTTGCTGCTGGATATTTAGCCCAGATAAGAGTGGGTCCATTGCATCTATTAAAATAGCAAAAAAGAGTGAAAGAAATAAGTAACCTACTGCAGACAAAAACCACCAGAAAACAGAAGAGGGCAATCTGCTCGCTTGCATCTGCTCTCTCTGCCGACGTCGAGGCCAAACAAAAATACTCACTCCAGTGCTCCAATTTCTGCAATGTATCGGTCAGGCAATGCTCTAAAAAAAAAACGTACCGAATTTCTGGGAACCCTAGAAAACTAGGACACATGAATTTGTAACCTGCACAGCAGGGCACAGTAGCTCCAAAGCTATTGAACATACACGCACCTACCTCCCAACCCTTAACTACCTGTTTTATTTACTCCTCTTGAAAAGCTCAATCTGGTGCATTTCTTTTCTCCTGAAGACACCCGCCTCATTCGACCAACACTTTTCTTAACTTTATCTAAATGTAAAGCTCAATCATTCACTGTGCAAGTTCACTGCAGTAGAACAAAGTTCCTCAAAGAGGCTGTACGATACTATGAAGCCCCAGTGACACTACAGTTCTACTGCAAAAAGGTACTGCCACTGCTGAAAGCATCTGAAACCAAACCGAAACAGAAAAAAACAACAGGCAAAGAGACATATTTGAATAACCTGGTGACTTATTTAGGGGACAGCAGCAACATCCTAACACAGAATCACAGAAAAGAGGTCTGGAAGGGACCTAAAAAAGGTGACTGCCTAAAAGTAGGGTCAAACACACCAAGACTTTTCCTGGCAGACTTTCACATGTGCTTGTCCTCCTCCAACCAAGTGCCTACTCTGAAGGACACCTAGGACAACAGACACAGCCACACAGTCAAAAACTTGTCCTTTTGATAATCTCAGAAATGAAGCTATGAATCAACAGCACAAACAGTGTCATTCCAGAAGGATGACCAAGATGAGGGTAAGTTAATGTACAGTTACCTTGTTGGTCAAAAAAAAAAAAAAAAAAAAAAAAAAAAAAAAAAAAAAAAAAAAAAAAAAAAAAAAAAAAAAAAAAAAAAAAAAAACACCACACATACACCCGAAGCTTAGCAACTCTTTTGTGATGACAAAGAGCTTGTCAAAATATTCCAGACCACTTTTGGAGTTCACTTATGAATACAATTTCTAGCCTGTCAGCTGAGAAAAAAAATAACTCGAGAATATATTGAGGTAAAGTCTATAATCAAATTTTACTACCTGGCTGTGAGGAAGGTCGAGGTGTTCTTGGCTGCAGCTCAGTACTAGCACCACTTGCCACCATAGAGGAGGGCACATTTCCACTTTGGGACATCATTACAGCTGCAGCATTGCTCATTCTTATTAAACCTTAAAAAGGGAACAAAAAAACTGTTAATTCTATTTCTTTTCTATGCAAAAGTTGCAAAAAATATTGTATATGTTAATAAAACATCTCTTCAGACTTTAAGAGCGGTCCCTCCAAAACACAGACCTCTGCCTAAAAACTTCGATACACGTTTTCTTTGGGGCAAAATTTCTTAATATAACATGCTAGCTGAACATATTTCCCTTCACAAGGCACCAATCATCAGTGACAATCAGAGATTGGAGGCTGTTCTGTTTTCCAAAACCTGCAACATCCAAGAGGTAGGAGTGAGAAATCAAATCTGTCACTCTTAAAAACCCACTATAGTACGAGAACCTCTAAAAGGCTATAGAAGGACAAACCACCTACACGTAATTCTTTGAGGCTTTAATCCCATGTCTGACTTGTCTCTGAAGTCTTTAAGTGACGAGCTTGTATCAAATTTACATGTACTAAGGATTTGCAAAATCTAAGACTAGGGAGGTGAAAAAAATTCCTTGATTCATTTGCACCATTTTTTGAATGCTATTTTTTAGAACGCTTTAATATGTTGGAAAATTGGCAGGAAAACGATCACCACACAGAAGGGTAGAGCAGCTATTTTCTAAGAAAAAGTTTCTTTAAACGTTTCACATTAGTGGTTGATTTAATGACTGTTTAACCATGTTTTGCTTCTAAAGTAGTAAAGTGATCTTCTCACTCATTCCTAGAAACAGCCACACACGTATCTTAAATAATTCCGTCAAAAAGGCTTCTGGTTTTCTAATTGCACCAAATCCTATATATTAAAATACCATGTAGTTTGTTTTGCCTTATGATTCAGCTATGAAAATAAATCAGTTTCCTTTAAGATATTCAGAAATCTAAAGACTTCTGTAATTAAAAAGAAATATATATACACACACACACATATCATGGGCGTATAAATGCAGTGTTCTCTATATTCAAAAAGTGCACAATCAGATCTCTGATCTGATCTCAAAAGTTTACTAAAAACAGAAGACAAACAGCAATGACAGTGCCCTCTCCTTCCCCAAATTAATAAGGTATTTTATTTGAAATTCCTTATACGTGTACTCTATAAAGGCTTATGCTCATTTTCTTAAGGTGGACAAATACAAAACGGTGCTGTGATAACTTGTTGAGATTTCAAAGCAAATTCACCTTTAGTAGGTTCATGTGATTTTTACAGCCTTTATGAAAAAATATATATAATTTCATACACACATACACAGAGAGGTGTTTGTGTATATACAGATATTATTCCAATGTTGGCAAGAAGATATGCAGTCAACCATTTACTTTACATGATATGGCACATGGTTTGACTGTACAGAAGCAAGGACGCAAATTAATTAAAATGGCAATTATATCTCTGCTAACAATGGATATATTAGGCAGTTAAGGTATATGATAAGCTTAATTACAGGTTACAAAGTGCATAAAGATAAATCAATCAAAAACAAACAAACAAACAAACAAAAAACAACAAAAAAAAAAAACACGAAATGGAACTTACCTTGGCCCCCCTGCATGGGGAATCCTGTTTCCATCCGTATGGAAGTGTTTGCTCCCAGAGGCCCGTTGATTCGGACATCTTGGCTTCTATTCTGAGCTAAAGCTAAATTGATAGCACCTTCCCCTAAAGGTAATACACAATTTGCAGAACTGAATGATATTCAAGAAAGGAGAACAGAGACATTTTCAAAGGTACATTTTGAAAGGTGTAAAGAAAGCAAGGTCAAATTTTATCCATAATATGTACTTTAGAAGAGAAATACAGTTATGCATCATAATGCCTTTAAAACTGTAACCTAGAAGGTAAGAAAAGCAAACATCATTACAAGCATTAAAGAACCTCAGTCATGAGCTTGTAGAATTTTCCAGGGTGCTCTGTTAATTGTGAAGTCCACTGAGAATTTGCTTTGAAGAAATCATCTCATATCAAAGAATTGGGGAGAAAAAAACAAAAACAAACGAACAAAACCCTTAGGGTGTATTTTCCCAGTGACACTCAGAAAAACCTCATCCAGTTTCTTCACGATCAGGGAATTTTTCATGATTTTTATGACAACACATATCTTGAAACAATAAAATCACTGCTTTGACTTACCTTTTCATTAAAATCATTCTCCAAATTACTGTTAGAAGCTTTGCAACATTAATCAAGTACCCAAAAATCACTTATTGTCTATACTTAAATTTCAGCATACCCAGAATAACTTTAGTATCTTTAGAAACAAACTAGGTGCAAAATACCTTCAATCTGAACAGAGAGAATTCCTAGATCTCGAAGCTGTTGGTTATTATTCTGAGCCAAAATGCGCAGCCGCTCTGCAGCTTCACGGGGTATATTAAATGTAACGCGAACGCTGTTCCAAGGCTCTATCTTCTGCAGTTTTAACTTGCTGGATTCTTAAAAAAAAAAAAAAACAAAATCAAAGTCACTGCAAGGTCATTATTCAAGCCAGTATCAAGGAGATAACTTGGGTAAAAAAAAGCACAAAAGAAAAGAATGAGGCAGTTATTTGGCTTTGAAAATATCAAGGGTTAATCTTGGAGACAGAGAGTTCTCCAGCACAGACGTGCAGCCAAGTCACTTCAGCTATTTCTCAAAAATTAGCAACATAAGAACTTCCTAACAGATAGCCAATATTCCACAGCCAAAACAAATCACTTGATCAGGTTACTCAGAAATGGAAATACTTTGCGGATAAACTACTTTGAAAAGATATGTGAAAACGTAATAAAGCAGATTTCATAAATTTGTTAGCATATGGGACAGATATATGGAAAAAAAAATACGGGAATGAAACCCTCCTTCTTGAACTCTCTCTGCAAGATACTTATGAAACCATCTTTTTGTAGAAGGCCAGTCCCAGAGTCCATTACTTAGATTTTTTTTTTTTTTTTTTCCTTATAGGTGTGTTCACCATTTAGCTGAAGGCGCTTGGAAAGCTTATGTGACACGAGCATCTCTTGGGAGATCAGCTGTGTTCAAGACAAAGGGCGGGCATAAGCAAAAAGGCTGGCCAGTCGTGTAGGATGTAATTGGATGAATTAGCTACCTAACCAAAATATTGCTGTGAAATGCATTTAATAATGATTTTAAATAAAATTACTAATACCAGTTTAAAAACATGCAGTTTAGCCTTTCGAATAAGCAAATTTTGGCCCAAATTCTACTCACTCACTTATTCCAAAGTACAGGACCAATTAAGCTCATTATTACTTGCTTCTGAACAGCATAACATCTAAGAATAGCAATAACTCATCCCCTCCAGGAATCTCTTGTACTTACCTGACAGAAAGTCCCTGCACCTACACCGAGAGCAGGGTTAAACGTATTCTCTTTTGTGTCTATAAACAATCTTCGGCTGGAAAGGTGACAGGAGTAGTTTGAAATCTTCTCACATTTGGATACAAAGAACTGAGTCTTCGCATCTTTCAACGGCTCTGTATTTAACCTTATTAACGGCCCAATTTTTAATATCTAAAAACGGTATCACCAGTTTTGGTATTTCTAGGTATTAGTAGCAGAGTTTTTCTTCTTGTGCCTTCCAAGATGGCTTCAGATTTACTCAATGCAAGTGTACATTACAAACTCTACATTCTGAATATCCCATTTTGCTCCGAATTAGTTTAAGTAACTTGTCACGTCGGTCATTTTCAAACTAATATGGTATTAAGATTTTCTTTTCTGCTCTCTCAGCTGGGGTTTGAATGATTCATTAATCCTACCGTTAATCTTCATAACAAACAGTTTGCAGATGCCTCCACTCAAAGGTATCTCCGCATAGATGCGGACTGAACTTGCTCCCACGCAAGCATCACGCAGCTCAACTGTAGCATCAATGCACATCCTTTTACATCAGCAACTATGTTAGTTGCCATGTTTTCTGGCAAGTATTTATAACATAAAACTCAAACCAGCTGGATTTCTTCAGAGTTTTTGTCTTATCCCTTTTTTTTTTTTTTTTAAAAAAAAAGCCTCCCCTGAGAGATAATGGCCCCAACAACTGAAGCCAGATACAACCAAGTTTAGACAAAAAGCAAAGAAAAGAACAAAGTGATCTAGGAATTTGATTTGCTTATGGAGGAGTCATTGATCTCTTTCTCAAAAGAAAAGGTTCTTTCCAGTATTGGATGTGAAACAATGCAATAAATGTTTAAAAATCCAAATCCAAAAAGAATTAGTTTTCTTTAAACACAAAGACTGCCTGCCTGAAGCACTGACGCTTCACTGCACTGTGTGATTTCATAGTAAGAACATGAAATAGAAGAGCAATTTGTTGGAATGGCAGCCTACAGTTATCAGGAACTGCTCGCTTCACAAACAGCAGAGAGACTATCAGCAGTTACCGAGATTTTTAGCCTGCAATTACGTGACATGTTAAAGCCAAGCCAGCTCAGCACTGCTGTGACCCCTCTGCTCATTGCACTTCTGGTTATTGTGCCTTACTGGCTTCACTTGCTTCTTTAGTAAACTACAGTAACGGCAAGAAATTAACCTAACGAACCTGCCAATTCATTAACCTAAATCCATCATCCAAGCAAACAGATGAGCAGCACTGCTAGGGATACTGGGGTGGGGAGGGAGCACATCACTGATCCCATCACATAGACCCAAACCATCACAAAACCCTACCCTGCACCAAACAGCTGTCGTATATTAAACGCCTAAGCAAGACTACAAAACCGAAATGCTACAACTAATCCTGATGAGCCCCTCTTAACAAGGATGCTGATACTCTTCCATAGGTAGATGTGTTTATAAAAGGTGTTAAGCACTCACTAGCAGGAGATACCTGTCCCTAGACTTCGGCAGGCACACGCCACTGTGCAAGAAGAGACAACCATCAGAGAGGCAAGGTGAGCACCGCGGCCAGGGGCCGTAACATCTTGACCTGGCCAGGTCAGTTGATGGCAAATCCAGTCACAGATGGAGCATGTGGTGCTCCAAGCAGGAAGGGAAGTAGGTAGCACAAAACTTCGCCCGTTTGGGCAAGCCTGGTTTTACCTTTGTACAATGGAGTAGTGTATGATGAAGAGAAATGGAAGAGAACAAAAGTAAAATACAGGAATCAAATAGGAATAAACTCGGTGATGAAATCATAGTCTTAAATGATAATATAAGTGCTGCACCTCCTAGAAGGACAGCTCCCAATTCAGCAAGAATGCAGCAAGAATAACCCAAACAAAATCTCCTATCACATAATTAGATATTTTGAGGACAGTTGAAAAATGTCAAAAAAGTAAGTACATTACCCATGTGTAAAAGGCCAGGCACATTCTCCAGTATGATACTTAGTTTTTGCTCAAAGTCTCTATCCCCAATATCTCCTTTAAAGGCTACAAAGATGGTGGAATCTTCAGAAGCAGTATCCTGCTTCAGTTCATCTTCCTCCAGTCCTGAATCAAAATCCACCTCCAAGTCTTCCATCGTTGAGGAGTACAAGGAGGTACATGTATCTTTTAAGTTAGGTAGATCATCCAAAACCATTGTTTCCAACAATGCAAGCCAGTCAGATATTAAGAAGATGCTTTTAAGGAAAAAAAAAAAAAAATCATAAATGCAGCATACAAGTACACTGACAACTACATTTGAGGTCAAGCCAATATTATTGTCAGAAACCTACCAGATGACCCAACACCAGGGTCTGAGAGTCAAACAGTGTGGTGGTGTAAACTGTAGCCATTGCAGTATCCAAGCTGTTGGTCCACTAGAACAAGAGTTGCTTCCTGACAGAATCTTCCTACACACAGTTTGAAGAAGTTGAAGTTTCCAGTTGACTAAAAGATACCTGGCTATAAGGGAGAGGGAGGGAGAGAAGAAAGATCTGTTACATTCACCTCCACATAAAACCCAGCACAATCAACCACCCAGGATTCAGTCTACAACGCCCAACTGTCAAGACTGTAAACTTCATAGCAAAGTTTTAATTATAGAAAGATAGAGGGAACTCCTCCCAATTTCATTTTAGGACCTAGAGGTGTTAAAGACATTTCTTTACCTAGAAAAGCTGTAGGAAAGCCACAGCTCATTCTTACTAAGAAAAAACTAGTGTTGATGAGAACTCACATCCAAGGAACTCTTAGGTATTCTTCTTTGCCTTCTATGCCTTCTCTGTGCATATTGCATTTGTAAAAAATCAGGCCTTTTCAGCTGCTTAAACACATTACAACCTGAAATTTGTCTCCCCTATGCCTACAACCACCCACCTCATATGCTGCTGCTGTGTTTAGATATGAACGAATTCTGCAAGTCAAGTCATGCACTAGGTGTTTTTTACTTTATGAAGTTTCTAGACCTTGCAATAATTTCAGTTGACATCATTAGAGTCATCTAAGCTGTTACCTATCTAGAAGAACAACCTAATATAAAACTTAGTTTTGTATCTACATGAAACAATATCAACCTTTGGTCAAGCTGCACATTTTTGACTTCAGCACAAGCTGTTATAAGACGAGCGGACACGTTTCACCACGGTAGCAGCTTTGTCTTCCATGGCACGTGCTTCCTAAGCGTTAGTGAAAGCACTGAAACCAGCCACACCAGGACTCAGAGCTGACCACCAGTCAAAACTAAATCACTTTAACACGTGAAATTATCAGGTTCTCCTAAACCTAAAGCTGTCATAGTGTCCAGAGCGATCCACCAAAACCTTCCGCTGAGGATGACATTCCCCAGCCTGTTTTTCTGGCAGAGGTTCAAGTTCCCACCACAAATTAAAACCACAAGTCAGAGATTAAAGACAAATTGCAGACAGTAGCAAGAAAAAAAAATGTTTTTAATGCTAAGTACATTAGAAAAGCCTAGGTTCAGGTCCATGCCATTCCCACACTCACTCAGCTTTGCTGAAGGGACAACATTACAACGGAAGGAACAAGCACTCAGAAGGCACAGAGCAGCCCCACCTTTAGGTCCTGTCTCTATGCACACACTTTCTGCAGAGAAATTTTGCAAAATCAGATTTTTTTTTTTTCCTCCTCCCCTTGCAACCCTACGCCACAGTAGATAGATGAGATGGCATTAACAAATAAGGAACTATTTTACATATGGCAACTCTCTTCATCCTGTGCAGCACAAGGCCTCCCATCTTGTGCATTTTAATTCAGAGTTCAGGTTTAAAACGAAGTTAAGTCTGTGCCACAAGGTCATGCCAGAGAAAGGAGGTAAAAATGCTTCAAAGACCATTAATAACTTTCTGGGAAAAGCTGATGGAATTGATTTTCACATAGAAGTTACGGGGCTGCAGGTGACCTGCTTATCCTAACCATGAGCTAATTCTATACAAATAATCTCTTTAGAACACAGCCACCCTGCGTATTGAAGGCACTAGCAGCCTGTGAAACGTGACTATGGATTTTGAGAAAACTTAAACACAAAAGAATTTATCTAAGGATTGTGCATGAGATTTTCAGGGAAAAAAAAATCACTGTTCAATATACAGTTTGTGAAGGTTGAAAAAGCACAATTATTTGGAAGGGAAGAGAGTGTTTCATTTCCATCGGGAACCATGGGGATTTTCTGACAATTCCTACAACTAAAAAACCCTCTCTCTCTCTCCTTTGCAAAAATGCAAACCTTACAAAACTTTATCTGAATTACAAAATAAATAAAAATAAAACTGAGGTCCTCCTCCTTTCTCCCAGAGCCATTATGCTCCTCAAGGATGTTTCTGATACCCATCTCTTCCCTCCCTCTCAATCACACAGACTTTAGCCCATTCCTACATTTAGCTACGATTTATCTCGACTCTGACCCCAGGAAGGAATCATTTGCAAAGTCATCCTCTGCAGACAGAGCGCAGCTTAACTCCTGTTGCAGAACCAAATGAATCCCAGCTGCATCCTCCGCACTAACAAATTCTGTAATCGCCCGGTTACAAGGTTGACTTCCATAAATCAGAAGTCAGCACAGGACTGTGATCCACGGGTACTCCACGCAACGCTCCTCCACATGAAGATGGGAGCCTTTCTGCCTAAATACACATGTAAAACTTTAGGCACACAATAATTCCTACGGACTAGATTATTTTCCAGCAGGCTACAACAGTCTCTTTGGTGAGCAGGAATCATCCTTGAATGAAACTACGCAGTTCTGTCTTCTCTGCTCAGAGAATAAATACAGCTTCCAATTTACTGTTCCCCATTACATGACTGTTTCTGGAGATGGACAGCAAGCCCGATGCTATAAAACAGCAACCACTTACTCAGGAAGTCAGTCAGTCTGGGACAGGCTATAGCAGCGCAAAAGACACCTTACGCCTATTTATGAGAAAGTTGGCTTCATTTAGCAGCCTAATTATTAAAACTGCGCAATTTAAGTAACAGAGCTAGAGATAAGTAGCTAGATAAGAGACTGATAACCAAAATGCTGGTAATCTTATCAAAGGACTAAAAGTGAGCTACGCTCCTGTAGGATGGACTGGGGAAAAACATGAAGACTGAAGTGTTCAAACCTAAAAATAGAGAGTCAGTGATAGCGAAACAGAGCAGCTGGACCTGGGAAAGCCACGAGGCTCTGGAGCGCCAGCACTGTGGACAGGATCGGTGGTCGCCAGAAGGGGAAAAAAAAAAACAAGACCAAAAAAACAGTGACAATATCTTGGTATTCTCATCCCAACTGACTCAAACTTAAGGTCACGGCAGTTTGGGCCACGGCAATTTGTTAAACAGAACACAGAGCTGCACTGCTGCTTTCCTGCTACTGCGCTAAAGAAAGCGAGTAAATTACAGCTAGGCTTAGCCCACGCGCTCTCCCGAGGCCTTCTCGGACCCAGGTTATTGATTTACAGGCTTTTCCTCTATTTCTGTAAATGAGGAATAAACATTTTCACCTCTGATACTACAACAGAACATATCCCCCCTCAGAGCAAATATGCTGGAAGCCCAAAGAGATAGAGCAATTCTTCCCTCCCACCGCCCGCAGTCAATTTAAAAGGAATAAATTGGGGCAGGGAAAAAAGCATGTTTTGCATCCCACGACGGGAAATGTGCCTCCTTCCTCCCTTTTAGGTGCCAGCAAGAGAATGGTTAAAGGTATCCGTAAAGGTTTTTTTAGGGTGGGCGTGGACGAGTTTATCATTGCCACAGTACCGTTGAAAATCATTTCTTTAAATACCTAATAAAAGCATGCACAAAAGGATACTTTAAGCATATAGCTATAGAAGCATACTTTTAAAGTGTACTAACTATAAAACCTAAATATCATCAAACTATCATCATGCTACATAACTAGATTGAGTGTAAAAACAAAAAGCAAAAGGAACAAAATACACACACTAAAAACAAACCTAAAAATAAACTGAGGCATGTAGCACAAATTCCTCTGAAAAATCCTAGCCAGCGCCATGTTCCGGTAATTTAGAATTTACTCAATTTCAAACTCTGAGATTAAAGATCAATAACACTATGAAAGCAGCCCATCTGCTGCCCAGCTACTTCAAGACAAGAATCTATTAGTCAACAGTTAGAGCAAGAATACATAAAAATGAGAGATATTCATATACATCACACATTTCTTTTACCTACCGAAATGAATTCCACAACTTCAGTCTTTTATGTCACGCAACAGCTCTTCAATTAATTCCAGGCTGGCAAACATTGTTGAACAGTAACTCCCAAAAGTTTAATCCTGAAAGAAAAACATCACGTGTCATCAGATAAACTAGGTCTACAAGGATGCAAAATAGCAAAAGAATTCAATATAACATGGTGACTCTACCGATTTTTCAATACATAGTTTTACAGCAAAATCCACCTGTCTCCGTAAGGTAAAAAAAACACATATAGGTGAAATTAATCTTTTATAATTGTTGATGTCTTCACGAAAGAGAATGTGGCCCACGTGGCACGCGGTTTGCTCCAGAGACACTATTTCGCTCCAGTCCTCATGGGTCTGCGCTGCCACCTCAGACGTGCGCACCAGAGACGCTGCACACAGGGTGGCGGACCCCACCGGCGGGATGGGCTCCTGTTCCCGGGCTCCAGAGCTGCCTGCCAACCTTTCGGGCTAATGAGAACAGAGCACACAAAAGCTAACGGCTTCAGCAGACACGAAACGGAGCCCCTTGGATAGAGAATTTTTTCCTATTTTCTTTTTTACCAAAGAAGTCTGCTACCTACATGCTCACCAGTTACAAATTTGAGCAGATGACCTCCCCAAAATAGCCCGCAGAAGCACAGGAGGGGACAGCGCGCAAATGCAAAGCTGAAATGTGTTCTCTTCGTCTATACAAGAAGGTGAAAACCCTGGAAAAGGCTCAGAGTAGTGCCCTAGTCTTGGCACTTCTGTCACCCCAACAATGAGAAGGGAATTAACAGGATTCCCATGAACCTGTTCCAGGGTAGCGGCAGGAGCCAGCACTTCTTCCATACACATTTCATCGCACTCAAGAGTCACTAACCATTTTTCAACCTCTGCATATTTTAAAATACAAGAAGTTACTACTGTAACAGCAGGAATCAGCACGTGGTCAGGCTCTAGGTGCATTACCCAGGCAGAGAAAAGAGTTGATATTTGGCAGAAGACTGATGATCTGTACAAAAAAGTCATTTCAGCAACTTGGTGCATGGAATTGAGATGCTTTTCATTCCTCCGTATCTCCCTTTGGAGCGGACGGATGACTCTCCTTCCCCTCAGGTTCAGGAAAAGATGCTCTAGAGACACCCAACTGCTCCAGAGAAAGCAAGAACCGGGACAGATGGGCTGCCCCACAGGCCGCTCTGCCCAGGCCACAACCGCTCTGTCTTTGTTGCCCTCCAATATATAAATTTGGAGAGAGCAGGTAATGAATCAAAAATGGCTCATTACCTCCAGCTTTCATTAAAACAAGCTAGCTGATAGAGACCGTGGAAATGCCCAGAGCCTGCAGAGTGAGCACTGGCACCTAAGAAATCAGAAAAGCAGCAGAAAAGCAGCCCGGTGTTGTCTATAGATGCAAAGTGTTCCATCTATAGACAAAGTTTCAGTCAGATCTTATGCTTTCTTAAGTGTCCATTAAAAAATGGGGAAAAAAAAAAGTCTACAGAAAAATCAGGCTTCATACATCCTAATACAGAATTACTCATTACTATTCATATTATTCTGTTCATCTCCATATCTAAAAGTGATTGTTTCTGAAAAGGAAGAAGTGACAGCTTGCTGCAATGCATATGGCCTTCTGCATATGATAACTTGATGTATTTTGATAGCACATTGCTTCATGGAGCACTAGTTAAAGTTTCACAAACTTTACTGAAATTGCCCACCTCGTGCCAAGTCACACTGGTAGACACAACTCCACCTGAGTCACTACCTTTTATTTTGACTACAGTTGACTTGATCAGTGTTGCTTGAAAAAAGAGGCAAGATTAGAAATCCAGCACAAGTTTTAACTGAAGGCAAACAATCAGCAAACAAGTAAAAGGAGAAGTTCCTTAAAACCAGATGTACTTTGACAAGAAACTACATTTTATCTTAAGTTTTCCAAAGGCTATGAAAAAAATTATTTTTAAGTAGCAACCCATTCATTGTGCATGTTGTGACAAGCTTTTTACTTTTACTAAAATGTTTTAAAGTATGAAGAGAAGGTTCAAGTGACCACAAACAGCTTAAGAGTAATTAATGTCAAGGAGAACCCTTCGCTTGACCAAAATGACACACTACGATGTATGCATTGCTGCTCTTAATCAAGTTTGTTCTGAGGTTTTCCTGACCGTATAAGGAATCTGTAGCACATTTTCTGCTGCTCCAGGCTTTTAGCAGAACGAAATTATGGAAGTCTTATTTATTGTCATCACTGCTATAAAGAACCACATAATCACCAGTCAACCTGGTGCTTTCTGGCAAACCTACGATGCACAGGCTGGACGGGGGCTTGTGAAGAGCAGCCCCAAAAACCTGAGCGCATTCCATGCAGCCACCAAAACGTGAGGTGCTACTGCTGCCCACTGCTTCTGAGAAGTGATCCTCGTAGTTTGTAAGAGCACCTTTAAACTACAGTTTCAAGAGAGCATGCATCTGGCAGAAGCCAGCTAGATAATTCCCTTTCAGGCACTTTCCAAGACTACAACCTTAAAATTCAGACTCCCACAGGTACAAATCAATATAGGGAACTTTCTGTGCAAAACTATTGGTTTCCTTAATGACATAAGCATTTAGCCAAGGCATTCTTCTTCTGTGGTACTTCACAGCGTTGTACAAACCCGATCCAATCCCTGCACAGGGCTACGCTTTGGGACTACTCAGTCAAGCAGGCGAAGATGGTAAAAGTCCTCTCAGTGCCCAAAAGATGCCAGTTCTTTCAAGTTGCGGAGTCCAGTAAGCAACTCCTTTCTCTACCAAAGCTCCCAAACCAGCTACGCTTTTTCCTTCCTCCTAGTTAGCCAAGACAGCAGGCGAGAGAGTTTCAAGAGCTCGGTACACCACCTTGCCCCAAACCTTAGCGTTCAGCTGTCCAGCTGGACAAACGAAGGAACACGCCCTCGGGCTCAAACGTGCAGTTATTATCTAAAACGAGCCCTTCCTGCAGAAGAACGTTAACGATCTGTTCTGGTGGTGTCAGAAGAGTAGGGAAGATTGGTGGAGTTGAGCATCAAACAAAAGGCAAAGTGACCACTGCCTCAGTAAAAGAAATCGTGAAGAGAAACATTTGTCATCTAGCTAACAGACGGAAAATATTATACCTCATATCTGATGATGCATCCTCCCTGCCTCAGCTTTGTCTAGAATTATTTTTATTCCCATTTTCTCCCCTTAACCTCTCCTAAGTACTTTTTCCCAGTGCCCTCACTGGCCCAACAAAAAACAGTTCATGCTGGGACACAGTCTGCACAACACAAGACATCGTCAAGCTTGAGTTATGTTGTTCCGTGGTCTACACATTAACAGGCCAGCGCCAGGACTCACCGGGGGGCTGCACATCTCAAGAGGGCCCACAGGATATCGAAGCAGACCCCAACATCGTGCCTGCTGCCCGTCAGGAGCACACTGAGAACCTACCCAACCTCATTATTTCCAGTGCACTCAAACTGTAACAACCACTTGAACTCCCGGGCATCTTGTGGAGCAGATCCTTTGACACTGCAAATCTTACAGACGCAGCGTGTCTACGCAACTCAACTGTGACTGCAACTATCAACCTAAAAGCAACCAATATAGTACCCAAACATAATAAAATATAAGGCTGTTCAACACTTAGGTTTTGAGTTTAAAATATTTAACATCCACTGTAAAGGCAGGCAATACCTAACTGTATCATATTAAACAAAGAGCAACACGAAGGCTTTTCATCAGAACTTAGCTCCAAACCCCCAAATTTCCAAGTATTTAAACAATTGAAAAATGAAAAAGTTTATGAATGTCCGGTTTTTCAAGATTTCCTGCTAAAAATAAAATAAATAAAAAAGGGTCTTTTTTTTCTGCTAGAAAGTATAAACAACCGCATCAGCTGGAAGCCTATTGTAGACATCTCCTCCCTGCGATTTCTCCAGAACAGACTTGCCAGAGAAAAAGACATCAAGAGATCTACTGAGGAGCGTTTCCAGCCAAAATCTGAAGCCTAATACATTTTTGTAAATATAAAACATTAAAAAAAAAAGTCCTTTCTCAAGTAGTTGCTGTCAGCTCAGTGTCCTGCCACGGGCAGCACGCTGAGGCGCTCGGCAGCGCTCCGCGTCGGCTACTTTGGACGGCCACCGCGAGGTACTTGTTCCTCCCTCCACGAGACGCTCTTCTTCTTGCGACACTCACTGTACCTGGAGAAGCACTGAAGCCCAGCGCTGTGGTTCTCACACTTAGCAACCCATTTTGAAAAGCACAAAATTCACGCTCTTTGTGGCTGCCTTCTCCTATGCGAAATACTGAAAGATACTTTTGCTTTATACTCATAAAGAACTAGCCCAAAAATCTACAATGGAGAGTAATTTGGACAACAACCATCAATACACGAGGCTCCATCTCCTACAGACGGAATGCAGCCGGGAAGCTCTCCCGGGAAGGGCTTCCCGCACCTCGGAAGCGGAGCGCGTGCACCTGGGAAGAAGGGGCCAAGAAGCGGCAGCGACAAAGCGCCCGAAACGAGAGCTCGCGGGCAGCCCGGACCCGCTTCCCCACAGCACCCAGGGGAATCGGATGCCTCCGTCTTCCACGACCTTCCAAAAGCAAAGCACAGGCCACCACGCAGTGAGCAGCCAGAGAGCCCTTTTTTTTCACTGCTGTTTTGGGGAGACAGGGACGCGGTCAAACAAAAGCCCGCGTCCAAAGGAAACGTCAGCGCCGCCGGGCCCGCGTCCTCCGGTGTCACACGGAGGGTCGCACAAGGCGCCGCGTCCCCGCTCGGCGGCCGGGAGCCCGCGCCGCGGGGGGGACCCTCCC
>VZSV01000185.1:541869-563760 GCA_013398735.1 Nothocercus julius | reverse complement strand
GCGGCCGGGGTCGCGCTCGTCCCGCGGGGGGCCCTGGAGAGGCCGCCGGAGCGGGGGTGCTGCGGCCGTGCCGAGCTGGGGACGCCCTTCTGCGTCCGCAGGGTGACGGGCTGGAGGCCGTGCCGAGGTGGGAGGCACCGAGGGCAGTCCCTGCCCGCAGCCCCGCAGGGACGCCGTGATTCCTGCCCTTAGGGAGAGCAGCGTGGAGAAGGAGCATCTCCTTCTGCGAGGATCCCTCCTCCGCGGGGACGCCTGGGACGCGCAGGCAGCCCCGGCGCGCCCTGGCACACGAGCTCGCCGCCTGGCACGTCCCGGCGCACGGACCCTTGGTGGCAGGCCCGTCCCTGCTGTGGGACCGGGGAGGCTCTTCAGGCAGGTGTTTTGGGGCAAAGTTGGGCTTCTTCCGCTTAGGGTTCAGGGCATAACCCCTTCTGAACATGGAGCCGGCCTGCGCCATGCTCAGATGGTGCCCTAGATATTCCTGCTGTATGGACAAGGAAGATCATCCCTTTGCTCAGATCGGGAAAGGTTCAGAGATACTCCTGCCCACCGAGTATGAAGAAGACGTCACCGCTGCAAGTAAGGTGGTGAGAAGGAGAGTCCTGGACACTGCACTCTCATGCATGGACTCCTCCCCCGGCCACTCATGCGGAGCTTCTTCCTCAAGTGTTCCCACAGGGAGAAACTTTCCCAGCTTGGAGCACAAAGAGCTTCATCCCTAAATCTCCTGCTTGGACTAAATCACCTGTTCTGAAACATCAGACAGTTCCGCATTGCACCACATGATCATCGATTGTTGCTGTGTTGGGTTAAGCCTTGAAACCTACTTCAAAAGCCAATTGAGTCACTACTGAGAGAAACTGGTGGGCGCTGTGACTCCTGTTAGGGAGCCCTGAACACTGTAGTTCTTGGTCAGTGCAACCTTTTTCACGTAAAAGTGATGCGTGCTTCACACAGTGAGAGGATGGTGGGGACATGTGTGTGGATGTGTTTGACAGTGCAGGCTTCCAGCAGAAACCTGTGCACGGTAGGGGAGAGCCTGTGCATCACCGTCCAAACGAGTGATCCTTCACTTGCGATAACGTCAGAGGCTGTAGAATTTGTATCCAGTTCTGCAAATTAGTGAAAGGTGTTTCCTGGATGAAGCTATAAAGAAAAATGAAGACCTTTACTAAAAATTGTTAGGAAACAAAGTTTGAATACAAATATTACCTTTCAGCTGAAGATTTCAGACTTCATTAGTATCGACAACTTACATCTTAGTCTACTATGGGTGAGATGGGGAAGAAAGCAGAGAGAGAACTGAAAGATTCAGGTTCAGCAAAGGCCGCTATAGTGTGTGTTTATTTATTTATTTATTTATTATTTTAAATCTGCTTGTCTGGTTAATGAACAGGACCACAGTCTTGCAGTCCTCTTGCATGTGGGCAAATGTTTACTTCCTGAAAAGACACAGTAACAGGGAGGGGTTTACAACAGAGATCTACTCACAGAGAACAGCTTGCAGGACACAGAACTGATGCTGGAATTTGCACTTTCCCCTACAGTTCTTTACAAATACAGAATTCATGAGCCATGCTAAAATAATGTACAAAGATGCTGGCACTGCAGAAATGTCTGATTTTGTCCCTGCCAGTCACTGTTTTAATCAGAAAGATATAAGCCAGTGATGGTGAAGCACAGAAAGACATGGCAGCTATTAGTTAGGGCTGGTAAAATAATCAAAGGTCTAAAGAGAGTATTTGGAAAAAAAAATCACGTTGATCTTGCAAAAATATATATGATTAATAGCAATAACTTGAGTACTGACTTCAAGAAGGAGTAATGAGGTCCCAGGAGTCTGCACAGCTGGGTCCAGGCCTTGCAAAACCTCACGTACTGGCTTTGCACAGATTGCTGCCTAATGCCCAATATTAGTGACATGAAATGAGGGATTTCCTTTTTTTTTTTTTTCAATACCATCTAAATTAATATTGCAAAATCTTTTAAATAGAGTACTCTCACATCTCATTAGTCATTATAGCTGATAACACACAAAAAAAGTTAAATTGATATAAAAAAATTCATAAAAAAAAACAAAAATAATGAAAATCAGCATTAGTAAATCAATCATCTTAATGGGTAAATGGTGGAGGGGAATTGCAAGCTGCAAAATAGACTGTACTAAGCATTTGCTACCCTAAATTCCTTGATGAAGCACACGCATTGAGTAACTCGTTGCTAAATTGTTGTTCTGTATATTTCTGTTTCTACTGATGTCTTTTTTGGCTTATAGGATGTGGGACTCTTAACTGTAGTACCCAGGAGTCACCAAGAATGTCCTAGAAGAATCATCCAGGGGCAAGGTACTGAAGACTGGGTCTGGGTGGGGTGATAGAAGACACAAAACAATAGCATCGACTTCTAATAACGTGGATATTCTTTCAGAAGGTCTGGAGAAATAAGTTATTTCCAGACAAGTAGGCATTTCTTGGTTTTGGCCATACTCCTTTTGAATTTCTGAGATTCCCTCAGAAATGTCAGCAAAAGAGGAGATGGAGCTTGAGCAAGCAGTTAAAGAGGAACGTTAGCTATGCTTGATTTTCTGTAAAGGAGCTTCTCTTTGCCGAGTAGCTTTTTAGAGAAGACAGTTCCTGTTTTCTGGCTTACCCTGCTCATATCTTTTGAGGCAGTTTGGAAACATGAGGAAGCTGATGTAACTGCAAGCTGAAAGACTTCTTCAGTGTCTACGAATTACCCTTCTTCCACACTTGCCTTCATCGTTCTTCCATGCAAGGAAGCGCATCTCAACCTGGATGCATTTAACTTCCTCCTCGTAACAGCCCAATCTTCCTGACAGGGCTAATGCATTTCACCAAGTCTCACACAGAGTTAGATCACTTTAAAAAAATCTCTATTTCGCATAAAAGACTACTATCTTTGTTTTAATTTTAAATTAATACGAGGTTGTCCTTCAACTTTTTTATTTGCTTGTTTTTGTACCTATTATCTACATTGATGCAAGACACATCTTGTACACAGCAGCAAACAGCAGCAAAAAGAGCGTTATTTTTCAGACTGAGTTTTCTGGAAACACAATATATCTCACTAAGATCTGCTCTAGTGATCTAGATGCTATAACTTTTTTTATATGTAATCTGTGTTTGAGAAGATCTATGCAGATACAATCTTTCCGTATTTAATCACACATGGAGGCTGTGAAAAATCTCCATTTGCAGCTTGGTGTCTCATACGTCCATTTCGGACTTTATAACATGCTTCTTTCCATTGATTTTTTGCTAATGCTTCTGCTTCCCCTTGTAATAGGTCAGATAGACACAACCTCTGCATGATTATAATTAATCCCCATTCTATCAAAGAGGTGTAAATCAGCTTTGCCAGGAGTATAAGAAAGTATGGGAGGCTAGAGCACATATTGAGCTGATTCAGACCTGGAGGGACATTCAGGTGAAATGGCTGGTCTGAGTAAGACATCGCTGGTGACCGAGGACTCTTGTGAGGCATCTCTGCCCCATGCTGGTGGCTGGAGAAACCAAGAGAGGCCTTCGCCCCCCGCTATCTTGCGGCTGGTGAAGGACATTCATCTCGTCGTCTGCTGATGCCTGTAGCAGGAGGCCAAAAAGCCTCTGGTGGTGGCGAGAAGCGGGTGGTGGCAGGAAGGAAGGGGACTTTCTCCCACTGAACTTTGCCGTGTGAAGAAGCTCTGGGAGGAGCTGTACAGGGCACTTTGGAGCCCACCGCCTCGATTTCCCGCTGTCTTGTATGGACGAGCGGACTCGTCTCTGCAGTGCTGGGCGCTGGAGGGAGGTCTCCAGGGAACGCCGTGGCTGAGCTCGGTTTACTATACAGTTGGAGCCACACCGTGTAGCTTAGATCTGTTGAGATCCATCCTGACCTCTCAGAACCACAGCTGGGATAGGAGATTTTTCAGGATGAGTCTGGCAGAACTGAACTGGGAAATACAGAGGAAAATATTTTCGCAAAGTATTTTGTTTCAAGACTATCAAGATTGTTCTTACAAGTGTAGCAATCAAGGTTATACTTACAATGCACTTTTAAATGACAGTATTTTCAAATGGAAGATACAATACAGAAAAAGAAGTGACACTTTCGTAGTTAGACTCATGTTCAGTTTTAGATCTTTTCGAAATTAAATGCTGCATAATGAGTTGAACAAAATGTTTTTCCCTCTAAAATTAGTATAGTCTTCACTGCAACATGGAGAGGGAAGGGAGAAGATTGTAGCATGGAGAGGGAAGGGAGGAGTCTGCTGTGCTGAGGTCCTAATGACTTCTGTTGCTGGTCTGTAACTCTCTGCCTGGGATTTTGATAAATTGGGAGTGTGTTGAGGAGGAGACAGATGGAGACAGATGCCCTGGCCGCTGGAGGGCCCTTGTTGCCTCCGTATTTGAGACCTTGTGGGGCACAGCCTCGGGTGACCTTCACCCGGGGCTGCTTCGTTTCCACACGCTCCCCAACGCTGTCTGCGCACGGACTGCGCACGGATGGGGGACCTGTGCCACAGCAGCCCTTCCCGCTCTGCCGGCTTTGCCTCTAAAACCTTGGGACATCCTCAGCATTCCTGAGACATAACAGAGCTTTGCAGTTCGTGGAAGCGGTGGAGGCGTCACCCCGTGCAGAGAGGTGCCAGCAGGCAAGGCCGCCGCGGCGCGGGCGCCGGGCGAATCCCCTCGTGCCGGAGGAAGGGGGACCTGCGCCCTCCGCCACGGTGAGGCCGGGCCCCGCGCTGCCCTGGCGGCCCCCCGGCTCCTGCGTGGTGCTGCCGGCGCGGGGGGCGGCTCTGGGGGCCGCACGGCCAGGGAGCCATTTTTTGTAGGGCTGCTAAATGTTCACGGTCCCTCCTGGCCGCCCTGCACAGCGTTTTGCCCCTCGCTGACGCTGGGACCTGTTCTGCTTCTGAGCAGGGGGGTCTGCAGTAGCTGCAGTGAAATCAAAGCAGTTACTCTGCACACGTATTTCTCTAGAATATGGCCCTTTATTTCGCAATGTCTATCTTGGCTGTACATAAGGAAACATCAGGTATCTTTTAGTACCACAAATTCAGTTCATCAGATCTCATCACAACAGCTTGACTTAAAGTACTGGAGACACTGGGCCAACCAGACATTTATTTTGATAATGGTTTCAGTATCAAATACATCTGTGCTACACTGATGGCATTTATAAACAGAGCAAATGGGAAATAATTCAAAATATTTTTACTTCTCTTAGTCAGGATGTGAGAGCATAAGACCCATTTTCCAGTTACTTTACACACTTGTTTTTTTTCCCCACAATATAGGCTGTGATCCAACAGAGAACTTAGGAGTGTGCTTAATATTAAGAATCTAAATAATCATCTGAAATCTCACTTTTGGGCATAAAAGTGCCATTTTGAATCAGAGCAGAGGCTCTAACTCACAAGTGAACACTCAGTTCCCAGCATCAGAAGTGATTTGGTGAAAAGAATTCAGTTAATATGTAGAAATTGTGTCTTACAAAGTGTTTTGTAATAGTCCATGCAAAGTATTGTAATAACAATTACTTACCACTTATTTTGCAGTTATGTTTGGTAAAGCTCTGTGTCTGAGGGACAGATCAATGCTGTCACTGTACCAGAAAATACCAAATTTCCACCAGTTTCACTGCACAGAAATCAATCCTCTTTTCCTGCTAACCTTAAAATATCTATGACAAGAGATGTACATTTTTATGAATATTCCAACTTTGGACAGTGACCAAAGCTAGCTGCTATGGCAGAAAAATAAATAAATAGATTTCACATCTCTGCAGTGAAGAAATCCTCTCCTTGCCACAGTGGCATTTCGGTGGCACAGAGCACAATTTCCTCCTCCCGGCTAAAGTGTGCTGCTGTCCTGTTGCTCTCTCTTGACTACCCTCTGCTCGTGACTTATGTGAAACACAGAATTCTGGGGATGCTCCCGTGTGCTGAGTAGCTGCCTCGCTTGCCTCACAGGCGGCTGCATCTCAGCAGAGCGCAGAAGAATCTTCTTCCTTCCCCAGCACAGCGTGCAAGACTTAACGTAAGATGCTTGAGATCCTCAGCTGACAGATGTCAGGATTAGTCTGATTATCTACGGTAGTTCAGCGACCACCTCGGCCGTGCTCTGCTCGCTCCCCGTGTCGATATGGAATTAACATGAAGAGATGTGTTACTAACAAATCAGTGTTTACAAGGGTCCACGTCCCTTTGCTCTTAGAAGGAAGGTTTGGCATAACTTGCGTAATCGCTGATGAAAGACCAAGACAACCATAAGCAGACATATATATATATATAAAATGTACAGTGGCCTTTGAGACATTTGCACCTCAAAGGAAATCATTACAATTTAGGCTGCAGGAAACAAATGATTAAATTCCCAAACTTTGTAGTGGTAGGTGTCTCTACCTAGCTTACTCGTAAAAATAGAAGGAAAGGTTCAAATGTGGATTGAACAAGATGATGCAGCAATCAGTTGTGATACTTTTTTCATTCTGTTGGTGCAAGAGATGCAGAATTATTCTTCCCTCCTGTGTTACATGTTGGGGAAAGAAAGGTATCTCAGTACTTTTTGCTTTGTTGTTCAGCTCTTCCTCTCACTCTCTTCAGCTTTTCTCATGTAGTAACCAGCATTAAAGTACTGAGCTGAAGTACTGACATGAATTTACTAAGCAGAAAATCCCAAACCTCTTTGCAGGGATTATACAATTCTTCTTTCAAAGCAGGCAGAGCTAAGGCAGCCCTGATTCTGCCTGAATTCTCTCCATCTGGTTTTCAGGCTATGGAGTCTTGCAAGTTTGTAGGCTACTTCCAAGGTATCTCCAAAAAATATCCAAGACAAATAACCCAATGACAGTAAGCTTAAATCCCAGGTGCAGGAGCCTGAACCTCTGTGAGAAAACTATTGGGGTGGCCAGAGGCTGTTAGAAGCGGAAAGCCGCTCTTTGCCTTACACTACCCGTGGCAGCGCCGCTGTTCTGGGAACCGAGCAGGGAATCACTGACCCAAGTTCGCCGTGAGGAGGCAAGGCAATTCTGAGTCAGACCTCCAGTGAGTCTGCTGGGACTTGTTCCAAAATATGTATGTACGAGTACCTGAGGGGAGAATGTAGGGAGGACGGGGCCAAGCTCTTCTCAGTGGTGGCCAGTGACAGGACAAGGGGTAGTGGGTACAAGTTGAAACCCAGGCAGTCCCATCTCCACGTGAGGAAGAACTTCTGTGCTGTGCGGGTGCCAGAGCCCTGGCACAGGCTGCCCAGAGAGGCTGTGGAGGCTCCTTCCCTGGAGATCTTCCAAACCCGCCTGGGTGCCACCCTGTGCCCCGTGCTCTGGGTGTCCCTGCTGGAGCAGGGGGTTACACTGGATGATCTCTGGAGGTCCCTTCCAGCCTTAACCATTCTGATTCTGTGATTTACTCCAAAAATTCAATGTGAACAGAAGCTAACATAGGAGGCTGCAAGCTTATAAAAATCAGTTGGCCTATATGGAATATTAAAGGACTCCCTGATATTCTACCCTCAGGCCCCTGCAAGTACTACCTTAGTCTGGCTGTATTAATTACTGAGCTCTGCAAGAGGCAGAGAATAAACCTGGGGAAGAAATGGAGATGAAGTTCACAGGAGCATCAGCAGCTCTTTGTTCCTGTCGTTGCTTCCTTTGCAAAAGTTCCTGCTCCTTAAAATTAAGATGCTGGCTAAAACCAGGCTTTTGAAATGAGTGAAATTATTAACAGGACTGCCAAAAGAGAAGTGTGTGCCCTGCATTTCTGTAACAATGACTGAGCTGCTTGAACTCAGTTATTGAAAAAGAAAAATCGGAGGGCTCTGTGTTTGTTCTCTTTACCACTCCTGTGCTGCCCAGGGTGGGGAATGCAGAGGGTCTCCTCAGCAGTGTGATACAGTGGTCCCGCTCTGGGGCCATTTGGGAACATGCACATCACTTCTGTTGATTTGTCTAAAGCCTCGTTCTGTGAAGACACCATCGGGGAGTTGCTACAGTATGGTGGCTCCTGCAGCGTCCACGCTCCGGGGGTCCTTCAGGCCAATGATGAAACTGTTGGTTCTCCTGGCCCCGTGAACTAGGGAGACCACTTTGACTTTATCCACTTGGTGGCCCCTGGCTTCAAGCAATTCAATATCTTCTTGAGGAAATTCACCTGTAGGGTTTTTAAAAGAGGAGTCTGTAACCGAAATCACCATTATTTGTGATACAAAATTTTCTCTTAACTCCTTTGAGATCTCCAGTGTGGAGAAAGCTGCCTGAAAATGTTTCAGAAGGTCCCAACTAAGGTGAGCCAACAAGATGGCCAGCGAGAATTACCATCCACTAGCTCTAAGGAGAAGACACTCCGGACTCAGCAGCAAAGAAGATGATCATAACTGCGTTCAGAGGCGAGCCTTTGTGCAGTGGGGGAAAATGAGAGGTCCAGAACATCACCTAACGATGTGGAAGATCCTCCTCTTTGGAAAAAGGGGAAAATGTTGTTGGCATCTATTTTCATTTTTTCTATTCACAGAACAGAAGACAGTCCCTGTTCTGAAGGGCTAAGTTGCAAAAACCAGCACTAATAAACATTAATCAAAGTAAGGTGCAAGGCAGCTCCAAAGAAATGATAGTAAAACAAGTTGCCAAATGAAAAATTGAATTAAAAGGTGTTAAGCCTCCTGACTTCCTCTTCATGCAATTCTCGTTCTTTCAGCCATCTACCTTAGGTTTCTTGCTCTTCTGCTTTTACTTTGTTTATTTTATTTGGTATTTTATAATTTCCATATGAACAGAATTTTGAGGGTGCAAAACTGAGGATGCTCCTGGACAAACCATTTAGACACATAAAAATCCACATAGTAATTTAAGCCACATACATTGTAGATTTATCCTAATGTATGCTTTGTTGATGCCAAATGTCCAAACACAAAAATCTGGACCTACAAATGCTTTTGAACCTTTGAATTTTTTAAATTAGTTTGAATAATTAAATAAAATTAATTATTTTGTTTTAATTTAATTCTAATTTTCAAGCCTGTGGGTCACACTCAACATACTCTACAATGGCAAGGTTTAGAAACTTAAGCTATTTTATCTGAAAGGAGAACAAAATTTTGCTTATGGTTGCGCTCTGCTAACATATGGACCTTTGTGAAAAAATGCCAAATAAGCCAAGACTTTCCATAACAGGGACCAGGGCTGGCAGTTCAGTCTCCAGCGTGTCAGCCCTGGTGTGGATGTCCAGCACTGCCAAGCGAAAAGCCAGGGCAGAAGCTTTGCCTTCTCCAGCTGGGTAGAATTAGAAACGGGCTGGAAGGTGACCGAAAGAGCCTCTGTGGAAATGGCAGTACCTGGAGCTCACGCTGCCTGCTTGCTCTTTATAAAGATCATTCTGGGTAGAGGTGTGGGCACAGATCACCAAAAGGTTTTGAGGACAAAACTGCTGCTATTTTTGCAGTTTTTGCTACCAAGAGGTGGGCTGGGACAGAGAGGTGGTTGGGGAGAAGCATCTATTTGTTTGCCCCAACACACTCTGCACTCATAGGGTCATCATGTAGAAGAGGATGAGCTGTGTGCTGGGCCGTGCCCCGCATCCACAGCTGTGTGCAAAGGAAATCCTGCCCCTTTTCTCAACCTGCTAGGCTGGTAGGCTTCCCCACACCCCATTTCCATACTCACTGTCAACCTGCAAGGTGTTGGATTGAAGCTGTGGATGAAGTCGACCAAGTGACAAACTTTCGCTCAGATTCTTGTGAAATGTTAAAACATTTACTAAAACCTGCAAGAGAATAAAAGATCCCCAATAGTAACATAGTGATGAGAATGCGAGAGAGAAAATTCTTGAGCCCCCTGTCATCATTGGCTCCAACATCTGCAGGTGCAGCAGGCAAAGAAGTATTGAAAGGTTTACCCAACTGTGTGAACTAGATGCAGGGCACATACAAAGAGACTCTGGAAATACTGAATTTATTTTATTCTTGGAAAAAATGGTACCTTTTCCGGATCGTATGGGATCTTTGTTATATAGTTCCTGCTGAATTAAGAGAGCTGTATGTCTGGAACTTGACGTCATCTCTAAAAAGGTATTTGTTACAGCCAAAAGAACAGCATGTGATCTCTCCAAACGGAGCACTGGGAGGCAATGGTTGGCTTTAATTTTGCTCTGAACTAATGCCTTCCGAGAGGTAAAAGAGAATAGGAGCCAGCTTCAGTTTTGCTTTTCTTTTTAACAATTTGGTGCTGTTGTGCATACAGTCAAGCTATGGGCAAGTACTTCACCTCAGGGCCAACCATAATTTAGGAGGAATGGCTTATAGAGTGTTGTGAGTAGGGAGGAAGCCGGTTGGGAGTGTGCTGAAGGAAATTTCCGTGGGGAAAAGGGCTGAAGGGCTGCCAGTGTCCTGCCATTCTCTGAATACAAATAGCTCATTTTCTCCTATTGATCTTTAAGATGAGCTTTGAATAGGTATTGCAATGACACCAAATCATAATGGAATTTGTCGAGATCATTTTCCTCTAGAGTCATGAGCAGTACCATCAGGAAAGGTGCAAGCTCTATTGCAGCAGAGGAAGTAAACTCGTCATTAAGTATCTGAAGGGAGGCTGTAGAGAAGATGGGGCCAGACTCTTGTCAGTGGTGCCTAGCAATAGGAAAGAGGCAACGAGCACAAACTGAAACATGGGAAATTCCATCCGAGTTTGAGGAAAAACTTCTTGGCTATGAGGGTGACAGAGCACTGGAGCAGGTTGTTCAGAGAGGTGGTGGAGTCTCCCTCTCTGGAGACATTCAGAAGCTTTCTGGACACAATCCTTGGAAATGTGCACTGGGTCTAGAGTCCCCGTTGAGCAGAGGGATTGGACTAGATTCCCAGAGATGTCTCGCAGCCTCAACCCTTCTGTGACAGTTCTTAGAGATTTGAATAACTAAGTGTGTGGGATTGGTGGCACCAATTGATAATCCTGTGGCCATCGGTTTCAGGCCATGCCTGGGATGATAAAAATGGGAAGCGTGTGTTGAGGCAGGGGACCGCGATCCCCTCCGCACTGACCTGAACGATGCTGCTCAAGGCTTTGTCCCCGTTGCTGCCTCCCAGGCAAAGGTACGTCCCGCACATCCCCTCCGACGGCCTCACTATGGTGGGCAGCAAAAAAGACAGGGGCCGTTTCCGAGGCTGCAGAAGGTTTTGCTGCAGTTGACAAAGAAAGGCACAAAAACAAATCAGACAAACAGACCAAAGCTTTTCTGTTGCTCAAGTTACTCATATTTCTCTTTCCACTTGAGCCAAGCAGATTCTAGCGGTGTTGTTTTTTACAAGGCTACCATTCACCCTGCTCTGAAAATGTGCTCTGATGTTAACCAACTCTGGCAGTTTTCATGCCATTGCTCCCCAAGGCCTTTTACGGAGGCTACCCGGGGCTGTTCACCACTTCCCAGGCGCCGTGCTCGCAAGGCCAGTGGTGTGGCAAGAAGGAACTTCAGGGCAGCCCTGCAAGCCACCAGGAGCCACCTGCAATAGTTTCCTTCTAGGATTTGGAGACATTTCTTCCACTGTTAATTACTTTTAAGCATTTGAGGAATAAATTATAAGAAGTCTTCTTGATTCAAGTCCACAGAAAAGGGTGGTTGCTTTAAAGTGCTGCTGGACTATGCTGTTTGATTACACTGCTTTATGGTGATAACTGATACACAGGAAGCCCTCTCTTTAATCCATTTTGGTGGCTTATATAATGAAAAAGCAGGAGCTTTTCTATCAATAGTCCTTTCCAAGTTATTAATACAGCATTAAATAGCCTCACTGCCTGGAGATGAGAATAAAATTAATAAAAACAGCACACAGACAATTCCATTAAAAACTTGTCATATTATTCATTACCAGCCTGGGAAAGGAGTGGTTCATTGTTTTATTTTGCCAGGAGAAGTCCAACATCTGACTGTTCAGAACGATTCCAGAGGGTGTTATTATTCCACTGCCAAACGGACGATTCAAGGAACTGAAAAGAAACACAGGGAATTTCATCAGAATCCTCACAGTGACTCACTGTACACCTCAAGGCTTTCAATGCTTTAATTTTCTGTTCCATTTTGTCTCGAAAGAGAATCCTCAGCAAGTCTTTAGGGCTGGCTGGACATGAATAATGAAGGTGCCCATGTGTTTAGTAACAGGAGCCGTGCGGACCGTAGAGGCTCAGTCCTCGCCTGTGTTTAAGGATTCCCATCGAGCTGGTGGATTATGCTGGTCTCCGTGTCCCACGCAGTCCTTGATTTCAGCGGTCACCTCCTCTCTAGGGAGCAGGCTCAGGCCACTCCAGAGATGTTTGTGCTGTGCAGGGATGTAGGGAGAGCTGCAAAGGTTGCCCAGGCAGAGCAGCACCACAAACCTCTGCCCCATCTGCCCCATTCTGCCTCTACATTCCTGCCCCATGAGCAGCTGGCTAATGTGCGAGCGCTGCTGACATAGCCCAGGGATTTTAAAGCATTTTTACTTTAACGATCAATACAAAATTCCCTCTGGAACTGCAAAGCTTGTCTAGAAAACCCAATATCTCATAATAAGCTTGTTTCTCTTCCCTTCTGAGGCTCCTTGAGAAGCAGCCCAGGGAATGGTCCTACAGGCTGAAAGCCTCGGCTAAATTCTGCGAGGGAATCCCCACAACCCGTATTCCTGCGCTCCAGAAGTAGTCCCATGCTTTCATGCTGCGCGTATGTTCTTCTCCCTGCTCCCTCCCCCTGAGCCCATTACGGGGAGAAGTGGTAAATCCTTTACCTTACAGCTGCAACAATGAAATCATCGGGTCCCATGACAAGGACCTGGCTCGCAGATGGTCCGCTCTCCGTGGAGAAGTGAGGCATGCGGGGGTCAGAGGAGAAGGACTGGGAGTCGTTAATCAGCTGTCGCAAGGTATTAGCTTCTGATTTACTGCAGTGATGAGCGGCGGCAAAAAGCAAAGAAAGCAATGAACTTAGAAAGCTGAACCAAGCTTGGTCTCTTGCTTGGGGTGGACCTGCAAGTTACTGGAAGTGGCTCCCTGAAAGGAGCCACTTTTGACTATTTTAACTATGGAGGAGAGGGAGCTCCTCTGGATTATCAAATGGAAGGAAATGAGATGTGTCGCCCAGCACAGAGAGGGACTGCCGTAGACCTCCCTGGCATTATCTGCGGTGATGAACTCAGCCCTCGGTGACAAGACGTGCTGGAACCTGGCTGAATGCCGGTGTTTCTAAGTGCAGAGGGGAATGAGCTAAATCCAGCTTCGGACCAGCAACCACGGCTGAAACTGTCCCTGAGGTCAAGGCTGGGCTGAAATCCCAGGCCTGGCCTCTCCTAAGATACTGGGTTTACTGTAAAGGCACCGAGCACCATTGCAGGTGTGTGGAGAAAGCAAAGCAAGATACTGCAGTCCCAGCCAGCAACACACGGGCAGCTGTTTGACTTGCTGGGAAGTAATATTCAGAGGAGTGAGAAAGGGGGAAGAACCCTCAAGATTGACTTAGTTTCAGGAAACCTCTGTGTGAAGAAATCCTCAGAGCCTTCTGGGGTCGGCTGTGATGCTTTGAGGAAGACCCTCAAGGACTGTCTTTTCTCATGAAAAGAAAGGTAGATAAAAAGCAAATTTTCCCTGCGAAAAGAACAAATCAAGGACCGATATCCAAACCACAGGTTCTGACAGCTATGAATGTGCCCGGCAGACTCAGACCTACCTCAGCATGCCTTCGGCAGCGTGAGTGACAGACGCATCATCAGTTGGGTCACCCAGGTTGCTAGCTAGGCTCAAGGCTATTTTTAACGTCTAAATTGAAAACAGAGAAAGAAATTCCACTTCATATTCTTCACACAGGAAAAGGTATCTGTTCTCCCATCATGTAGTATGAACCAAAGTGTCTAATACCCCAGTAGTGGGAATATCTCAGTGAAAAGGTCTACAAGGTATGGATATGGTGGCAGAAGGCCGTCAGGTTTTGCAGGGCAAATTGTGTGCTGGGGGAGCCAAATGAATCCAGCAGGATTTGTACATGTGACGTCCAAGGTGAAAAACATCTAACAGCAACTGTGCAACAGACCCAGCCCAGCTGAGCGGCCCAGCTGTGCTGCCATCCAGAAACAGAGTCACCAGGACTCTCCTCACCAACTAACGCCACCCATCTAGCTGTAAGTCACCCAAATGTTGGTCCCAGGGCACTATGGGGATGGCACTTTTAAAGAGGATGGGATCTGTTTTTTTTTTTCCCATATATTTTTCTTTCAGCTACTCCATGTGATCACATGCTTGCTTAAATCTCCCGGCTGTGGACCTGTTAATGTCTAACAACACAACTGCACTTACAGAGCAGAAAACTGAACGCTTGCCTGTCTTCCCAGCAACCTGCCACATTTTGGAAGGGCTATTTACAGACGTAAATACTGTCTAGATCATGATCTGGACCCCTGATGTTAGCTAAAATGGAAAGATTTTTTTTAAATATAGTTTTCTTCGTCATCTCCATCTGTGGCTTTTTGGCTGCAGCAGCCACACACTGTGGACTCTCCCACCAGGACCCCCACGTCACTCTAGTGCTGCCCAGGCTGCTGTGGCATAAGATGCAAAGGAAACAGAGAGGACTGTCCTCAGCTGCTGGGGGTTGTTCTGCGGAGATGACCACATAGAAGATATGGACAAAAGGCACTGTTCTTCTTGAGAAAATTCTTCTTAAGCAGGAAAGAGATGAGCTAGGGAGGAGATTCCAGCACCTGCACGTACCTGAGGCAGCAGGACTGCTCAGCTTTACACCTTAGCAATCTATTTGCTTGTTCTCCCCTGGGAATCTCCTACACTTTTGTACAACCAACAAATCAATACCTTCTCCAGCAGCACAACAAATTCAGCCAAATGTTTAACCTGCTCTTACCTCTGCCATCCAGTGCAACATATTCCCCCTGGGTGCTTGATTTGTGATGTTAAAGCCCTCAAGGATATTCAGTGCAGTCATTAGCGCAGGGCCTGCATGCGGAGGTGGGGGACTGAAGACAAGATGACCTGGGAAGGGCAGAAGAGAGGAATGAAGCTGCTTTTATCACATGCTGTCTAATTATTTCCCATTTTTGGGGAATTTTCCCATAAGCTATTGTCCTTAAGGACATGGAAAGCTTTCCACACTAGGGGAGATAATGGAAAACAATATGATTTTAAAAAGTTTTCCCCAAACCTTCACATTGTGTCATTCTCTTTCTTTTTGATGAATAAAGGAAGCCAAAATAGGGTTTATTTTTTTTGTATCTGAAATTCAGCTCTTGTTTGTTGGCTGGTTGGCTGCAGTATGGGTAAATGGAGATCAAAAGGGTTTATAACATTACAGGTATCAGCAGTGCATATACAGCGGTTTTGATAAAAGAATGACATTGAGAAAACTTTCTGCATAAAGCAGGTTTTTCCCCTTTGCAAATCAACTGCAGATGTAGGCACTAGTGCATGGTCTAACTTACACCTAGGTAGAGCCTAAGCATGTGTTTATGTTGCTTCTTTAGACAGTAACGTTATAGCAAAACACCATCAGTCATTGTCAAGGGGAAAAAAAAGCTCATTTCACATGCTGAAGACCTCGCAAACTGCCGATGATGCATCAGTGCCGAGAGGCACCAGCAGGAAACCCACTGGAGGGCTCTTCAGCAGATGCTGTACAGAGTTCAGTAGAGCTTCAAGCTTGTTAGGAACTGCTCAGGGTGGCACTAGCTTGGCAGGTGCTGCTACCACCTGCTGCCAGGTGAAGGAAACCTTCACGTGTGGGTCAGGCGCACTCGTTACCTCGATATACTGTGTGGACTGGATTCTCCACCGCAACGCTGTAGTTACTGAAGTCTTCCTCCACCAGGACTCCTCCGTAGTTGTGGACCTGGGTAGGAGAGCAAAGCAGATCACACTGAGCAAGCAGCACCAAGGCATTCCTCCTGGCAGCCCAGGTGAACAAACACTGGGTTATTACACAAATACCATTGAGATTCCTGAGTGCTGAGGACTTCCAGCATAATCAAAGTGGCCAGTTCTTTATAAATCTGTGTTTCCACGACACAAAGCCTTGAAGGCCGGTCTCACCATCACCATCAAGATCTGCAGAGCACCTCCTAAAGGTCCCTCTCACCCCGGGTGCCCTGAAGAAGGTTTTCCATCCTTATTTTCCATGAGGATGGAAAACAACACTCCTAGGGGGTGGCAAGGATGAGTACATTAAAAGTTATGAAGCATTTGAATATTAACAGGCTAAAAGGTACTATGGATGCAGAAGAGAAGGACTTTCCGGGAATAGGAAAGCTACTAATGCCTGGAGGGCACCTCAACAGGGATGGGTCAGGAGGAGCCTGGCGGCAGAGAAGGGGGAGAAGGTGTGAGCTGCACACTGCAAACGCTGTCTCAGATCCTGTGCTTTCCCACAGTGCGGTGGAAAGAAAGGGAAAAGTCTTTGGAGATTTACAGGATTTCACCACTTCAATTGTCCTCGCTTCTCTGGAGCAATTAACACTGTGAAGCTGATGTGGGAAGCCAGAGAGCAAACTCTGCTCTGCAGCCAAACCTGTAATTGCACACTCGGCCCCGCAGCTTGCCGCTGTCCACGGTGTTGCAATACCAGGCCTTTCTACTCCATGGGCAGCTTGTCCTCCCAGCAAGCAGTCCTAATTTGGGGCGACTAAGTGATAATTAGGGTTTTAGCTGTAGAGATGCACCATAAGCTTGGAACTTTTCCCCAGGATCACTTTGAGCTACTGCTGAACAAGCAGCAGCTTTTCAAATGTGTGATGGTGTTTCAAAAGTACTGATAAAATAAATGTCAGCAAGGGAAGGACATAATGTTTCCAGCCCTAAGACAGGGCTCCATATTGAGCAGTGACATGAAACTCTTAAGAAGACCACCGCTATCAGCAGGAGTTAAACTGAGGCAACGCTCAGCGTGTCCAAGCCAGTCTGATAACACTGCCTGCAAGGTTAACTGTGTCATCTTCCCCGAGTCAGCCCATGTTCCAGCCTCCTGATGTCAGTGGAGGATGGTGGCACATGTTGGACCACTCACTGTGGATGTGTGATGATTTTTGCTTCCTGGAGCGGGCTCATGGCAATGCAGAGAAGCTGCGTTGAGGCCTGGGACTCTCCTTCCTTTTCTGGCCAGGAAATAATCACTCTCTGTATCAATCGCTCTGGATGTCAGGAGCCTCCAGACACCTCAAGGACGTCCCCTCACGCAGCAGTGCTAGGGAGCACATGATGCAGGAGTGCTAGTGCTCACACCGCTTTGAAGAGCGAGTTACGCAGAGCGTGCCAGCACTCTCTGGGGAGGCTTTGGCAGCCAAGCCCTGTCTCTGGAGCTTTCCTTCATTGAAAAGAGGCCGCAAGGGCAAAGAGGTCGTAATAAACTTTCACCCTGGTTCAGACACACCTGGCTTGAAACCCGCCTTTGCATGTGGTGAGCGTGGTGATCTGTGCACTGATCACTCGCATACATGAGGCATTGGCAGGGAGGGAGCTGAGTAAGCGTGGAGGGTGGATCACTCATGTCCCTGCTGGGACAGCCCCACCAGGCCGTGGAGAAGGCAGGCTGGCTGGAAAGGAGGGAGAAAAGACCTGCAGTGACACCGCAAGCGTTAAGCTGGCTCTGTCACTAAAGCAGGGCTGTTCACGGAGGTTTCTATGTTCACTCACAAATCTGAAATAACTTCACGGCTTATAGGGATGTCCTATAAAGGGCAGCAGTGTTGCAGCCCATGGGTTGAACTGACTCAAAAGCCTAGACCATTTAATAGAGAGGGAGCATTTATTTAATTTAGAAGTCAGTGAACTACTTATTCTGATTTTGTTTTTAAACCATTTTCTTGGAGTCTGCAGCTCACACAGTCTCATTAACAGCAAGAAATTGCTTCCCAGCAATGGGGTGCCTCTTCTGGGGGGAAACAGGGGCTGTCACTAACTCTACCTTGATACAGCCCAGAGGGTATTTTGAAAATGTTCTGCTTCTGTAGACTGTAGTCACACTGCCACGGTGACATGGAGAGGAGGAAAAAAGAAGGCTCCATCTATTTGTCTCTGTTGTTGAAGTGTCACCTGGCTGTGTCTTATTTCAAGGTACTTTTCCCATTTTAAGCAATTGATAAGGCAGGTAGCACCTTCCTAGGCTCTTCTGTGCTACGCCACGGTCTGGAGCAAAGATAAGGACAGACATGGCTCACCTCAGAGATTATCTCCTGTGTCAAGTTGCCGCTGTAGAAAGCTGATGCTCCTTCTGCTCCCAGCATCTCCAGAAGAGCCGCAAGGTCCAGCCGCCTCACGAACATGCCTGGCAGTAAGGGCTGGCCGTCTGGCAGGAAGGTCTCCCGAAATTTGTCGGAGTAGTTCACGTCCTTCAGTTCACTTACAGCTTTGGCTGCAGATGAGGAAGGGGAGAGCAGCATCTCAGGGACGTCCAGACAGCCCAGGGGACCATTAGCTTGCACACTACTGGAGTCACTGTGTGCCTGATGGGGAGGTCTGGGAGCTGCTGCTGTCTGTTACCTGTTTCAAAACTAGAGACTCGGATGGCGGGCCAGCCGGCTTGAGCTCCCGTTAGAGCTTGGAAGGAAACGAAGTGCTCAGCTCCCTCTGAGCTCATGTATTGCACACATTTCAAGCCTTAGTTGGCAGGGAGTGCAGGAAAGGGGAAACAAGGATCTCCCCCAAAGCTGCGTAGCGAGGCTCCGGCAGAGCCAGCACGGCAGCCCTCTCCAACCAGTGCTAGAGTGGGGTCCAGGCTGCAGTTGGTAAGAGCAGGGTGCTGTTCCTGGCCAGCCCTGGCTGGCTGCCTTGCTCTGCTGCGCCCTGCCCTCTTGGAAAGGGCTCCTGTTTTCTTGTCACCATGGGCTCCTCTTGCCTTGCTCAGCTCCTGACACCATCTGTTTCCAAGCCGGAAGAGTCCTAGTTTCCATCAAATAACCATCTACCTCCTGCCAGGCATGTCACCAGCCCTCTCCTCCCTCTTCACCTCAATGGCCACGGGCTGCTTCATGCAGAGTATGGACCTTGGCTCCCTGTCATTTACTCACCCAGATCATGCGTGACATTGAACCCGTCCTGGGCAACACCAGCAACGAGGCCCAGCAGCTCGGACCACGGGAGTCTGCCAAGAAGAAAACAAGGCGATATCTTCTGTCCTGGGAGGGTAGGCAGCAGGGCAGCCCTGCTTGTGGGGAGCTCTTGCCACGCCAGCCTGCGGGCCAGCGGCAGTCCCGACCACCAACAGGAGCTCGGAGCTTATGGGGGTGATTTCTTCTCGCCCAGATAATCTCAGTGATCCACAATGTGCCCCAGAGAGAAACAGCAATAAAAAGACATGGGAGGGGACATGTCTGAGGTAAAATTTTGAGTCAGACCGTAACCCTAAGCAAGTCATTCAAACTCTCCCTCTCACCTGTTAGAAAATACTTGCAAAAATTTTTGCTTTTTGGATAAAATCAAAGCTGAAAACTATCCCTTTTAAGTCGTGGTTCCTTTTTCAGTTGTAATCAGCTTTCTTTTCTTACCGCAGTTAAGAAGGAAAAAAATGAGAGACAAGGTGGAAACCCTCTATGTTAGGTATTCTTCACTTTTCAACTCATTAGCGAAAATCGAGAAAACCTTTCTTTCTTTTAAATAAAACAAACAAAAAAAGGATCATATTTTTACCTCCAAGCACTCTTTAGCTAATGGTTGTGATGGATAGGTGAGCCTGTGGTCCAATGGCAAGTGGTCGTGGCTCCCGGTTCCCCCACAAGGACCACAGAGCGCAAACGGTGCGACCGCCGCGGCGCGACGCCGGCCCGCCTGCACCAGCCCACTTGTCTTACCTGCCATATAACCGGTGTGCCTGCTGCATTCCTTGTATCATGCCTGGCACCCCCACGAGGAGACCTAGCTGTAAAAGAAGGAAGGACAGAAAGGAAGAGTACAATCTGCATCGCCTAAGGACATGTCCCCCAGTTGCAAGTCAAAGAATGGCAGGAGATGTGAGTCTGCTCACATGGAAGATGCTTGCATGGTCTTTAGGAGAAGGAAGAGGGTAGGGTCCGTAGCAACACACTAAATTGGTGTTATGGAATAATGGTCTTCAGAAAGAAAGAGAAGTTCATTCCTGATGTCAAGCCAGTGAAATCAAGAGAAATAATCTAGCAGGGCCACACAGGACTGCTGCTCTCTCCTAGGACTCCTGTTCTTCCGGCATCTCACTGCTGGAGGGAGCTGCTTTCCTCACTGCCCTTGCTTTGCTGGCCCTGTTGGCTCCGCGGAGGCCTGCAGGCTTCAGGCGTTTCCCTTCAGGCATTTCGGGAGAGCTGCAGGGCTATTGCCCTGGGCCTCCCCAGGTCCTTTAGGGCTCGGGATCTTTCACCAGAGGAGATGCCTCCTGCCGCCTGCGGGAAGCGTGGCGATGGGGTTTCCCCATCTCCCAGGGCACAACAAACACGGCGCCCGCAGGAAGGGCCTTATCAGAGATGGCCCAGGCGCCCTGGCTGTGAGGAGGGCAGGCGTAGGGCAGTGTGCCCTGTGCTGGTGGCTGCCCTGTGCATGGTCTCCCGGCTCGCGGCCCCCCGGCTGACTGCTTTTCCCAGGCCTCTCCTCCCCTCAGCTGGGCGATCGGGGTGGAATGTGGACACAGCGAGAGGGGAGACCGGAGACCTCAGCCAGCTCCACCCCCAGAAAAGAAAACTCTGCAGACACTGCTCCTCACCCTGCTGTCCAAGGCCTTCTGCAGAGCTTCCTCCTCGGGGATGCCCAGGGGAGCCACTTCACGGAAATCAATCACCTCGCTCTTGTTCTTACGGATGTCGTGGACCAGCATCACCCCACCCCTGCAGAGAGACGGTGGGATTAGCCAACCCCACAGGAGCGACTGCGCTACCATACAACCCAGAATAACACAGGCGAAGGGCGTCATGGCCGCAAGCCGGTCATCTCCGTTTAGAGCTCCAGGACTCCCGACCCGTGAGGAAAGGCAGTACCTGGTGCCCATCCCGGCTGTCCTGCATGACACAGTCAGGCTCAGCGCACCTCTGCAAGCCCCGGTGCCACCCGGGAGCAGAGCCCCTCTTGGATGCTCTTTGCACAGGAGTGGCCCAGGCCTGGGCCGGGGCAGCAGCAGCGTAAGGGGAAAATTTCTGTCCTTTTTCGGGTCTTGGCTGCTTCCAGAGCCGTGAAGGGACCTCTTCAGGGTGACCAAGTGAGGCCCAGTGCCTGAAGCAGGTTGTCCACGGGGCTGAGTCAGGAATTGGGGCTGGATCGGTTCCCGCCAGCCTGGCCAGCAGGGGCACCGGTCTGTTCCACTTTGGGGCTGGGACTGGCAGGATTTTCTTTCTAATCCGAACAATTGTGCAACAACACGGGGGTGGGGGGGTGTTGCTTACACCCGAACAATCTTCCCTTCAGCTTGGGGCCGCTCTCAGGTGACAGGGTTTTATGCAACACTCCTGACACTTCCTGGAGGGCTGGGAATGAGCACGGCAAGGGGTTCCCAGCCCGGGCGCCAGCACTGGGAGCAGGAGGGAGGCGAGGCCGAGGGCTCGCAGCCGCAGGCAGCACCCTCAGCCCACGGCCGCCTCCCTCGGCTCCCCGCTCCGGCTCCGAGCCACGGCTGCATCTCCCCCTTCGGTTGCACGAGGAGCCGAGCTCAGAGGGGGAGCCCTCTGCTCTCGAACAGCTTTGGCGCTGGGGCCCCGTGAGCCTGGGCGCTGCCGGCTCCCTGCCACAACCGCCCGCCGCTTCAGGTAGCCTGTGGTCACCCTGTCCACCCTCCGGAGCCCGGCGCGGATCAGCTCGCGGCTCGCTGCGGCGGTCACGGCTCCAGCCTGTGGCCCTGCTGCCAGGCTGGCTGAGCCTCCGCTGGCCGGGCACCTCCGCAGGCTCCGAAGGGGGACGTGGGGGCAGGAGCAGCGCCGCGGCGGGGCC
>VZSV01000185.1:524325-535376 GCA_013398735.1 Nothocercus julius | reverse complement strand
CCGGGCTGCGCCGCGTCCTGGGGCTCTGCGCTCCGGGCTGCCCTTCTCCGCAGCCGGGAGCTCCCAGGCGCATCCCGGTATCCCAGGCCAGCAACCGCCCCTGCTCCTGAGCCCTCTGCTTTCCACCCCAAATCCCGTTCCCGTGTGGGGAAAGTTTAGCTGCAGCGGGCACTGCTGCCACTCTCGCAAAACATTGTGTTTTGGCAGCTATTTTTTTCTCTTTTTTTTTTCCAGGGAAATAAATAAATGTCACCTGCCACCACGGGTGTCCCTCTGCCTGGGACAGAGATCCCCGTGCTGGGAAAGCAAGCCAGCTTGCGCTCTCCTGCCAAGAGGATTTTGCCTGGCTGTGGGCATTGTCTTGTGCTGCTGCAGAGTTTCCAGGCCAGGATAAGGAGGGAGGGAGCGAGGCAGTGTGGCCGTACAGGGGGACATCTGTCCTGACCTTTGGCTGGCCAGGACCCCACTTTGGAAAAGGGTGCACCATGCTGCAAGGCAGCTTTATCACAGGGTTGCAAATACCAAAAGGGGACTCTGAATTTGGAGGAAGGGAGAGAGAAGATGGAGCAAAACCTGCTTTCTTTACATATCGACTCCCCAGGAACAGGACGAGGGGACACACGGAGCTCTGCGGACAGCCAGCCCAGGAGTCCCTGCCACAGCCGCTGCCCTGGGGCTGCTCCTCCTCCCTCCCTGCCTCGCATGGGTGACAGTGACCTCAGGGGTGGCCGCACGCTGTGGGAGCTGCGCACTGGGACAGGCAGCTGTGCACATGGCAGAGGAGCAGGTGAGAAGGCGGGGAGGACACGGAGGCCCATCCTGCTGTCCCATCAGTGGGACAGCCTGCGGACCTAAGGACTCAGGGACAGCTCGGGGACAGGGCGGCTGCTCTCTCTGCACAGAGCGCAGAGGAGCGGTCTGCTGGTAGGAGAAGGGGCAGGAGCACGGTAGAGGCAGGGCCATCCTTCACAGCCCCAAAGGCCGGTGGCATTCGGTAGACGGCTCCCTCTGCTCGCTCCTTGGCTTGAGCCAACGTGTTATCCATGAGGTAGCCTCCTTTGCATGTTGGGTTTTCAACGAAATCAATGAGCAGCGATCACACCTGGTGAAGAGTTCGGCTTGAAGTGCATATGGGGAGGGGGGACACTGTCTAAATATTTCACCTTGACATTTCTGAAATCAAAATACGCAAAATGTTTCAACTATTTTTTTTCTCCAAGACTTCTTCCAAAAAATACCAGTAAAATAACTGAGAGCAATAGATTATTTCATTCTGGATTGAATAAAGTGCTCTGGGTTTGCAGAAATTACTTCCCCCCTCCACAGCAGTGTTGGAATGGGGCTCTTTCCCTTTCAGCTTGGCACATGCCACTTGTTTGTTTGGCTGCCAGATCCCAAAATTCATTCTTTGCCCCATGTGTCCTGGACATCTGTGGCTTTCGGAAATGGCGCGTTGGGTGCTGCGCTGTTGGGCTCTGAAGAGGCGATGAGAACGTACACGTCCTATTTTCTCATCCTCCAGCGAGCCAGTCAATGCCCCTTGCTCTTCCCTAGCTAGAATTAGGCGAGAGACGCCGCTAACTAACTCAGTGCGCCGTAATGAAGGGAGATGCAAACCCACCTTTGCTTGGCAGTGGCAAGGTTTTGTTCATCCACTCCAGCAGCTGGAGGGCACGGTGGGCACCGCCAGTCATTAACCGACTCCTCCTAGGAGGGTAATCCAGATTTACCAGCCAATTTCAGCCTGTTCTATTTTCACGTCTCCCCAATCCCCCCATCCCCAAGTTCCAGGCGGTCCCTCCTCCCCCACCGCATCTCTCCCAAGCCCAGGAGCTCTGTGCACACTGCACTCTATTCATTCGATTGCATTAAAGGACAGCCTTGAAATTAAAGCCCCTTAGGAGCTGTCCTGCAAGGCCCCAGCAAACACCACCTCCACTTACCGGATCTACGCAGGATTTCACAGCGCTCAAAGGAAGGGCTCCACTTCCCACTTCCTCAGTTTTCTAAAATCCAAATGTTCTTGTGTTTTCTCAGGTACCAAAACCAATCAGCTCTGTCACCTGCCTACAGATGAACCCTGGCACGTTGACAGTGCAGCCTTGGCAAGCTGGGAAGTCATGTAGGGAAAATCCAGAGATGCCAGAGGGGGCAGAGGCTCTGAGGCCCCAGGGATGTGCTCCCAGCTGCAGCCAGCACCACTTTAAGGACATCCCGAGTGCTGCTGTAGATAAGGAACACCAGCAGAATTCCCTCGCTGAACAGCCAGTACGGATGATAAATTTACACTGTGCTGTGTGCTCATTCAGCGCAGAACTGCAGAGCTACCCAGGGGCTGCCTGACTACTGCTATTGCCAAGACACATGATGCGACTCCCTCTCGCCAAGTCCTAGCACGTATTTGCACCCACATCTTGGCTTTTCCCCTTAACAAGAAAAGTAACTCACATTAAAGCTTCAATTTTATGCTTGAAGTCCAAGGGAGACTAGGAGAGCACAAAAACCTTTGCTGCCCATTCCATGCCAGAACACCTTCCTCTGTCCCCTTGGTGAGACCAGGCTAGGGAACATCCTCCTCCCTCTCCCTCCTGCTGGGGACCTGCTGCGTTTTGCCAGGAGCCAAAGCGCTGTGCTGTGCCCCAGCCCTGGAGAGGCCTTGTTCTCCTGGAGCCTCTGCTCCGCGGTGGCAGAGACTCCCCCCAGCCAGTGCTGAAGCAACCCGCCGTTCCGGAGAGCGCAGAGCAAGCCGGTCCATGGAGCAGAAATGCTCAGCACAGCGATGCTGCACAAACCTATTGCTCTCCTTCAGCGCAATCCCTAAACCTGCCAGCTGCTGCTCTTCTTTTCCCTCCTCACATTCATCTTCCTGTTCTCTCCTGGACAACCCCTCCACCAATCTCTAAAGTCTCTGCAGAGACACTCGGCTCCGTTCTGCAGGCTGCTGCATCCCCTTGGCCTCGGTTCCTTGAGGGCAGCTGCCGTAGCTTCAGTTCTCTTGGTGCCAGTGCTGGAGAAACCTACTTCTAACCATTGCAAAACTCCATGAAACAGGAACCTTGCGAGGCTAAAAGCTGGCAACTGAGCAGCTGAACTCACCAAGTTACTACCAGGAGCCCTAGAGAGATGCAGAGGACCAGACATCCTTGCCCTATCACGGTCCTTCTCAACACATAAATCACTCAGGCTCTGCTTCAGCTTCCAGCCTGCCCAACTGTAGAACACCATAAAAAATACCCCAAGAAGCTCAACTGGTAGGACCGCAGGCAAGCCAGGAAAAAAGCAAAAAGGCAGACAAGCAACTTGCTCTCACTTTGCACTTTTAACACTGTGCAATTTGGGCACTCTCCAATGCCACAGTGGGTCTGCTGGAAGAGCAGATGCTCAAGAGAGATGCAGCACTTGGCATTCTTGATTAATCACCAAAGCATCAACTTAAGCTTTGGCTACTACTTTGACTGAAAATGCTCTGTCCCCTTCTGAAAGGTGGGATTAAAGCCTGCAACACGACAAGAGACCAGGGAACCCCACAGAGCTGCTGGCTGCCATTTACAAAGAGTCAAACTCTAGAAGGAATCCCCCATTGTCATCATTTTGCAGAATTTCAGAGGACACAGAAAAACAGAGGATGCAGAAACTGCACAGGTTATCCAGGTGATGTTTATTACAGCATTTCAAGTCTACAGTGATTTTACTGATGACTGGTGACAGCAAAGGGGCAAACTGATGCAGTAGCAAAGGGTGACCTAGAAATAGCAGGCTTTGTAATTCTCATGGAAAATCAATGCTTTCAGATGACAGAACAGGAAAAAAAAATCAAATTGAAAAGTCGAGCAAATTTGGGGCTGGAGAAGAACAAATAGAGAAGTTTCAGTTTGAGAAAATTTACTTGGCAACGCACATGTAGCAGAAGCTGCTCTTACTCTTCCATCAGCAAACCAAGGACCTAAGAGGCAGCTGTTTTTCCCACACAGAACAGATAATCTGCCTTGATGAGGATGCAGAGCTGCTGGGGTGGGTGATTCTGGAGCCTCAGCTCAGCACTTTAAGATGCCCGGCTTTGCACACCCACACGTAGAGCAAGACTGTGAGGCTTCCAGCAACTAGGAAGCAACATGGAGTTTCAGCAAGAGCATATTAAAAGTATGAAATCCTCCCTATAAGGCAACTTTAGATACGGACTCTTTTGAGTGTGTGAGCTTAGAAAAGCAAGGCCTACACAGCAACTAGACTACAAGGTCCTCTGACAACAAGCGGGTGGGACTGTGCGTGTTTCGCAGTAGCAATTTCTGAAAGACATGTCCTAAAAAATATTTTAAAGGAGAGATTCTCCAACTGATGCCCAAAAAGGGCATCACTCAGCTATTGAGTGATCAAGTCAAAGAAAACCTCCAATTTTTGAGGCCTTGTACTTTACTGAGTATGCCTGATTTCCAAGTTAGTAATTCTGTCTTTAAGATATTAGCTGCCTCAGTTGTGTCTTAGTGTCCTGCATTTCCTCAAAAAAAATATCATTCAACATCTTAAAAAATTATTCTAGAATTTAAATGCTTAACCTTTAAAAGGCTGCCTCCAGAATGACTGTCCATTAGGACTCCTGAACTCTGGAATAAGCTCCAGCAACAGAGTTAATAGTCAGGCTAACAAAATGCAGTGGAGTTTCTCCTGAATACTTTTTTCAAGTTAAACATTCATTAACCATTTAATCATAATTCTTCACAGCAAAGTTACTTAAAAACCATCTTCAGCAAAGGCCATTTGAAAATTCTAGCGAGAAAGCGATTTGCAAGTAAAACAAAAGAGAAATCTTAGAAATGGTGACAACACAGTCTGTTTAAGTGAATCAGACCCGATCACTTTGGAACGTGTTGGAGGACAGTCACTGAACTCAACTGGGATGCTGCAGGGCCCTCCTCCTAAGTGCCTCACAGTTGCTTTTTAAAACTGTTTTTCTGAAGGACAACAATGGAAGACAAGTCAGGATTTAATGACAGATCTCAAACAGAGGGCATACACACATTAAATTATCAGATTCAACCTTCAGCATACAGAAGTTGGACATAATTACTGGCTACAGTCACAGGAAGAGTTCCAAGTTGAACAGTCTTGAACCACTTCTGAGAACGTCAATGGCTTTTTAAAAGTTCCAGCGAGCAGCAGGTGTGTAAAACCGAGACGGCAGCAGCCGGGCTCGTCCGGGCTCAGCAGAGCCCTGGAACTGAGGGGAGTTGGTTTGACCTCCCCCACCTTCCCACCAGTCCGCGAGAGACTATGATTTATTAAAACCTGCTTGATTTACTGAAGACGGATTTCACAGGCAAGGGCTGCAGACTGTGTCAATCATAGTGGATGGCAGTATAGAAGATTATCCAAACAACCTGTGGAGAGGAAAGGAAGCTGAGGTTATCCCGATACCTCTGGGGAGGCTTCAAACGCCACCCAACCAGGAGCGTTTGCATCATGAGCGAATTCAGCGGCTTGGCGGAGGGAGGAGATGTAAAGACTCAAAGGTGAGCTCAATTTGGATATAAATAGCTCGGGATGAAGCTCCACTGGAGTTGGGGAGCAGTGTATTGGTGACAGAGGATAGGAAGGCAGAAAAGTTAAGTGGTGGGTGCAGAAGTGTCTGCCTGTTCCTATCTCCCCTCCTATTACTTCACAGCCAGTAGCCATCAGATTTGAGGCTTCTCTTTGCTGATCTTTGCTATTTATTAGATTATGTTAGTATCTCCCCTATCTATGTGCCGGATCACCTGCTTTTCTTCCCAGGACTTTTAGAGTAGAAAGCACACCAATTCACAGATCAGTTTAAAGGGAACACGAGACATTACCAAAAAGAGTGCAAATGATGTCATGAATCCTTCCTTTGTCAGCTCCCATGTTCCACCATACTCCTCCTCATCTATCTGCTGGAAGCTACTGAAGTAGAGGTACAGAACACCAGCATTGATGAGGCAGAATCTGGAAAAAAGAGAAAAAAAAAAAAAAAAAAAAAGAGAGAGATTAGGAAGTGTAACTTCCACAGGAAGACTGCGGGAATCCACCAATCGGCGTGGAGCGGCGGCAGGAGGGAACGCTGTTTTGCAGCGTTCCCCACGTTCCTCAGCGATGGCACAGCCTGACCGGGCGCTCCGGGCCCAGGCGATGCCCAGGTGCCTTCCCCGGCGCGTTGGCCGCAGGGCACCTACAACTACAGGGCAGCAAAACAGCAGGTCAACACCTGGCACAGCCAAACGAGCCAACCACATGCAGCTTCAGAAGCGTTGGGCTTTTCTAATCAGTTTTAATTCCTATTAACGCTCAGCACACCAACTGACTCATGTGTCTGAAGGTGCGTTGGAAATTAATGGATGGCTACGTAATTGCTATTATTTATCTATTAATGAGGACATTTCAGATTGAACAGTTTGCACATAGTGATTCATGGAGAGTCATGTGTTTAGATCTCCCTCTCTATTGCCTTTTGTTTTTTTTTTTACCCCCCCCCGCTCTTACAGATATTCCCTGCTACTCCCTCCACTTTCCTGCCACAGAAGAATTTAGCAGAAGGAAACAAGCTAATTTTCCAAGCGCCAGTCAGGCTCTGGGCTACCACACGGCTCATGCTAAGGCCTGACGCGTGGAATGGCTGGTGCGAATGTGCGCAGCCACGGCCAGCCAGACCCACCTCACCCAGACCAGGTCTGATCTCCAGAACTAGGCTCAGAAACCCTGCCAGCTCCCGCAGGGCCCAATGCCACAAGCCCACGATGGACTTGCGCTTTACTTTGTGGTTGAACGTCACACACCGTTGGCCAGGGACCTGAGCAGGAGGCAGCCTAGGAGAGGGGACTCCCCCTCACCCTACGGGGCGCAGCGGTACGGCAAGAAGAGGGAACAGGCCACGTAAGCAACCGAAAGGGCACGACAGGGCAGCACGCGGGGAAGAAACTCATGGGAAGATGCCCACCAGGAGCCGCCTACGCACAAGTTCTGAGCGCCCTCCCAGGCCGATACCAGGAGGGGAACTCGGACACCTCCCAGGGCACCCTGGAGAGCAGGTAATGGGTTCAACGCGTGCTGCTCAGCAACACGCGGGCAGAAAGGACTGTGGGGAAACTATCCGTACTACGGCAGGGGAATGAATCACTGCTGAGGCTTGGACACCATCCAAGGCCCTAGACAGCTCGTTTCCTCCCCAGGAGCTGCTGGGATGGACAAACGAATGAAAGCTCTCGTTCAAGCTGCCTGCTGCAGGAAGCCTCCCTACAGCGAGTAGGCTCACCAGCACACAGGAGTGGAACCTTCAGCAAAAGCCATGGCCCGCTGTTTTTTTTTTTTTTTTTTATAGCATTATCCTGTTTTTTGCTTGTTACACCACTAATTTTGATGTTGCTGTGTCATCATCACAGAGCATTACCACCACACACGTGAATCTAGTGGATGACCTTGACCAGGGTGGCAAGCGCCGCAGGGCACAGAGCCAGCAGGACTCGCCTCCAAGGCCTGAGTGCCGATTAACCGGCACGCTCAAGGCTCGCGCTCTGGGACGAGCGGCGCGTGACCCGAAACCCCCCTGGTTTCTACTGTCACCACACTACGGGTAAGAGCTGCCCAAGGATTGCCTGAGAGGTTTGTGATCTCCACTTCTGAGGCTCCTGAATTTCACCCTGCGATTTGACGAACAGTGCTAATATCGGCAAAGGGCATTTGAATTGCTCACAGTGGACAACACCCATGTATGATCAGTGATGTAAGTCCTGTTGGGAAACTCACGCTGTTGGAGATGTTTCCACCAGATTTGGAGTTGGTGGATTAGGCACAGGAGGGTTGGATTCTAGGCACTTCAATACCACTAAGGTGTCTAGACTAGGACACTTGAACAAATGAGCTAGAATTCATCAGACTATAGAGAATAAAGGGAACGATGTAAGCACTAGTATCCCGACTATTAGCCTAAGCCCTTGGGAACAGCTCCAAGAGATCCTGAAGGGGACGTATGTTCACAATTTTGCTTCTAATACCAGCAGAACCATTGCTTGGGTTACCATGCAAACCTTGGGCATAAGTGAATGCCAACTTATACAGGCAAATAGCAGAAATCTTGCTGCATTAGGTCCCGTTATCCCCTTATATTCTTATGCCAGAAACGTAAAACACATTTACCAACATTTCCCACTCGGCGTAGGAAGCAGGAGCAGTCCATTGAGTGAATCTGCTTATTATTGCCCCACAGGAATCAGTTTACCAGTGTATCCTACTGCCTATTACTGAAACTGATAGAACAGGGGCTCCAGTTCAAGGAAGCAAGTGGATGGATAACAAGTGTCTAACTGTGCCTAACTGACACTCAGGGATGCGAGCAACAGAGACACCATCAGTTATGCTGCCTCAAATGCTTAGTAATAAGGTCCTTGTCTAAGTAAAGTAACCTCACGTCCCCGCTACTTAGACTCAGGAACAGATAGTCACACTCATGTACTTCGGAGAAAAATCAGGTTGTACACACTTGGTTTCTCTTTCCACATCTTGTGGAATGACAGGAATAAGCTAATCGGTTCTGCATGAGAGCACCATGCAACGTCAGCACCAGAAACCCACGGAAGGCTGTACAGGAGCCATAAACCTAGCGCCACAGCAGTGCCGGCGAAATGCTGCTCCACGACTTGAGCAGTGCCCTTAAGACCGATATGGATATTAAACTTATATCCAGATTATGGATAGTATATTTTCATTGCAGAGCTGGAAACTTTAATCACCAAACATAAGAAAACCATTGCTTATCAAAACCAGGTAGCTATTGCAATCAAGGATAAGACTGGTCAGCTTGTCAGGATTGCAGCAGAAGGAACTGCTGGACATTATTTGTTTCTGTTTTCAAGGGAGACCCACTACAGGCAACTGGAATTCTGCGCCTCACAGTCCACCCTATGGTTGGACCGTGCTGTGCATTTTATTAATGTTACTGCTGGTGTGTTTATATACCCAGGCCTGTCACTTACCTCACCTTATGGAAGGAACAGATCATCACTTATTACCTAACAAGGAAGCGAGGAACAAGAGCGCTCACATCTTTCCTTGACCCTCAATCCCAGCAAGGCAAGAAGAGTAACAAGTACCTCCAGTGAGCAGCGCAATGAGCTTGCCGGGCAGTTGCCAACGCTAGCCAGGGGAGCGTGGTTCTCCCTCAGCTCCCAGTCTAGCTCCAGGAGCAGCCCGTGGGGTTGCATGGGGGCAACGTGTTCACCAGCTGCTCAAGCATGAAAAAGAAGGGGCTCTGCTGACCTTGGGGTTTTGCAAGCGATCGTGCTGGATCCCGAGGAGACCAAAACTCTCAGAATAAGCAAGCTCTGGCCTAGTAACGGAAATGAGTGGTAGGACCTTTACAGCCCAAGCTTCCCAGCTGGAAGGTACAAATGCCTTGGCTTAACCATGGAAGCAGATCCATCACCAGCCAGTTTGCCAAGACGTCCATGCTTCCTGAGGTAACCTGGGGAACACCCATATCACGACACAGCAAGAAGGATAAGCACATCAGCACTCTCACTACTTGCCAAGTAACTATTTTGCTTTATAAGTGCTTATAAATCAACAGGTTAGTGAGCAAATGAATCAAACTAACCTATAAGAAAGGGACTTCTACCTAATGAGCTCACCAAGTAGTTGATTTGCCCAATACCTCGATGAGAAGCTTGAGAGCGCCGAACAAACCAAGGCACAGCTAAACCTGGATGAGGACTGTGAGCTGCTGCTAAGGAGACTCTGACTTGGCAAAGACACCTGACTGCCCAGAGCACACGCAGCACCTCTGCGCCCCCAAAGACCAGAGAGAAGAGCCGTACTCCCCCTGATCTCTGCTGACCCTACAGGTCACCCCAGACCTTAGGGAGCTCCCCGCAGCTTTCACACACCAGTCCAGAGGCAACGGGAAGCCCGCGGTCCCGCGAGGCCGATGCGTGGGTGCTCTCCTAGGCCTCTGCTGCCACCTGACTCTGGGATTTTACCTACCCTCTTTGGTGTCTTCGAGAGAGCTTTACCCTCTCTTGTCTACCCAGAGAATCCCCTTTCCAAGGGGGGGCTCCTGACCCCAAAACAAGGACTTCCTTCCCTTTCCCAGCGTGTCTCCTCACTTCCTAGAAAACTCCCACTAGACCCCATACTTTTAGACTCTCTTCACACAGACAGGAACAACCTACTTCATGAGTCAGTGAAACCTGTTATTCCTTTCTCCCTCCCTCTCTTTAATGAATACTAATAGTAAAAGCATTAGCCAGGTCAAAGGGGTGGAAAGAGAACAATTTGTATGAAGGACAGTTCATGACAAGTAACACTCTGAAACATAACGTCGAACTTAAGAAATAAAACAAGCTGACATTGCATTTGGCTAGTCTGCTAGTTGTAACACAGCTTTAAAACAGGCAGAAAAAAAGATGCAGGAAAAATACAAGAAAGAGAAAAGGAAATAAACCTTACATTGCTATGCCCACGAATCCCTTTAGTGGAACAACTCCCCAGATGATTCCCAAAATAACTGCGATGATCTGCCGGAACCAGTAGATCACATCTAAAAACTCATCCTGCAGAGACAAAGCACACACACACACACACACACACACACACACACACAAAAATCACTGCATTTGCTATTTTTTTTAAAGGCATCATACAATTAACAAGTGAAAAAAAATGTCTGAGCACTTTTTTTGTTATATATAACTAAACTATATAAATATATATTGTATTCAGAGCAGAAAGAAGCTTCATTGGGGGCAACAATGAGTTTTATCTAACACACAACAAAGCTTCCTCCTCCACCCTGGACACCCGGGCCTTCAAACCGAATACCCCGCTTTGCCCTCTGACGGGCTGACTACAGGAGACACCAAGTACCGAGGCCCTTTGCTGACTAAAGGGCCAATTCCATAAACCCCCATTGGAACAGGAGCCCGCAGAGCCCGGGGGCAGGCAGGGCGCACGGCGGCCGCTCCGGCTCCGGCTCGGCCACGGAGGCGGCGCCGCCGCGGGTTCTGCACCGGGCTCGTGCTGACTCACGCTTTAGCCGAAACCCGCAGAGA
>VZSV01000185.1:447336-489954 GCA_013398735.1 Nothocercus julius | reverse complement strand
TTCCACGGCTTCCCTGTGTTTCTCTGAGGTTCCTGCTGGAGCCGTGCGTGTCGTGTCCTAGGACCGCGCGGAGCCGGGAAGTGCTGACCACGGCAGCTGCTGCGCGGGGAGGGGGGACCCAAAGCTGAGACTGTGAAATTTTGTACCCAATTTATTATTATTTTTTTCCCCTCTGTTTGGGAAGAGACGCGCGCCGAGCTTGGGCGCCCTGCGGCTCTTTCGCACGCGCGCGGCCTGCGGGGGGCTGTCCCAGGGAGGCAGAACTGGCTTTACGGGGGCCCTGTGGCTGAGCTGCCTTGGAGGGCCGGCAGGTTCAGGTGCTTTTACTTCGTCCCTCTGGGGCCCGGCCGCCCAGTGCGGTGCTGGGGGCCCCTACGGCCCCCCCAGCAGCTGGGCTGGTTCCCCCGTCGCCCTCGGGACGGGCCCTGGCCCTACGCACTGCGTCTGGGGGTGGTTTGGGGGCCCTGGGCAGGTCCCCGTCGCTCGCTGCTGCCTGGGCCGAGGGAGGGATCTGGAGCCCCAAGGGCTGCAGGGGTCCGGGGGCTGAGGTATTGCTGTTTCACTGTAAAAGGTAAGTAAAATAGCGATATGTACACACCTATATTATCTATCCCGAGAAACACTAATCCTAGGTTATTAGCCTGATTATTAAGTTGCATGAATAGAGATATTAATGTCCCTGGGACCTGCTGCTCCCAGTGAGTGCAGGGGCTGGACGGAGCCAGGGGGACGGCTCTGCCGGGGCGCGGGACGCAGGGGGCAGCGCTGCCCGCGGCGCTTCCTCCCCTCCCGCAGCGGCGGGACCGTGGCCTCCGCCGCCGTTTTGGGGGCAAACCCTGAAGTTTAGGGCCTTCCTGGTCACTCGTGAGCAGCCCTTTCCTGCCACGGTCCTCCTGGGGAGGGAGCAGCGTTTCCTTCCCCTCCTCTTTTCTGGGCCGGGGGGAGCAGAGCAGGGCTGGGGAGGTCCCGTCTGCACCGGGCGCAGGAACGTTGCAGCCCCAGAGGACGGCATGGAAGGAGGTGGGATGGGGGAATGGATCAGCTTGAAACTTATGGAGCAAAAAAAAAAAAAAAAAAAAGAGAAACAGCTACTGTAAATATCTTCTTGTTTGTTGGGTTGGCAAATAAAAGTTTTCAGTTTGTTTGTGTGTTTGTTTGTTTTGAACGTGAGGCCTTAGGCCCGGGATGGACCAGGTCCCTCTGGGGTGGTGCTCGTGCTCCTTCCGTGCAGGCGCAGCAGTTTCAAAGGCCTAAGGGGCGTTTGGATGCACGGACGAGGAGGCAGCACCGTCCACCTCCCCGGGGGCTGATGCCCTCCCTGTGCTCCCCGGGCAGGGCCGTGGCCGGCAGCAAGGCGCCTGCTCGCCCTCCTCCTCCTCGCCAGCAGCATCTTGCAGGCGAGAAGCGGCGCGGGTGCTCCGGCCGCCTCGGGAGCGTCTGGACGGCGCCTGCCCTCTCCCGGCCCGTCCCTGGGGAACTCGGCGCGCTCCCGCCTCGCTCGGGGCCTCCGACTGGCTGGGAGCAGCTTCCGCCCGCCCCGTTTGCTGCCGGGCACCTCCCACCTGAACAATCCAGGGAAAAATAATTCCCTCACCACCAATTTTTAGGCTCTGAGCATTTTTAAAGATAATTCCTGGGTTCTGCAGAAGCCTGGTTAACGCCGGCGTGGCTACGCAGCGCCCCCAGTTTACAGTGCCGCAGGGTGGGCAGGGAGGACATTGGATGGAGCACAAGGTGCCGAGATGGTGTCAAGAGACTCCCAGTCCATCGGGCCACGCCGCTCCCAGGAAAATCGGTGTCTCGGAGCCGGTCGTTGCCTCCAGACGAGTTACATTAAAACACAGCTGGCACAAAGCAGCTCTTTCTTGAGAGCATGGGGAGGGTCACAACTCCTGCCGCCGCCAGGCTGGAGCTCAGCGCAACGCGAGGCCGAGCCGCAGCTACGTCACCCGCCACGGACACGGCTAGCTAAGCACAGGTCCCGCTTCAGCGGGAGCGCTGGGCCTGGCTGCCCCTGGCACACCTCGAAACACCAGAGCTTGCCACGACGATGCCCCTCTGCGGAGCGCCTAGGCAGCTCCAGAGAGGTGGGAAGGGCCCAGGGTCCCTTTGAGCGCTATTTCCATTAGCAAAAAGGTATCAGCTGAAGCACAAGGCTTCATTCCCCCAGGGTTTCCCGAGGAAGTCACCCGACGTCTCTGGAGGGGAGGAAGGCACGCGAGAAAAAGGGTCCTCGGGTGCTGCGTTTCTCTAGCCGGGAACACGAGGTTCACCAGCATAACTGCCCCATCAGAACAAGTTCAGCATTTGGGATTAAAATCTCCAAATTGTCCTAACTGGGGATGAATTAAGGAGCTTCCAGGAAGAGGTTTTTAGACTGAAGGGGGTTGTCGTAGCCCTGACAGATTTAAGGTTCTTTTAATGGCAGTGAGTCTTTAAGCATCTCTTTCTACCACCCAAACCCAACAGTGTCTCATCTCTTCCCCCACGACCCACTGCAGCACTAACGGGACGATCGCTCTGGTGTCCCCAAGGCCTCGTGGACCCCGTACAGGATTAACCCGAAGCACAAGGTCCACGTCCCCCCCTCAGCCGCAGGCGAGGGCAGCGGCGGCAATGGGCACCTCGCTGCGGCTGGAGCCTCCCAAGAGGCGCGAGCAGGCGGCACCCCGGGCAGCAGCTCGTGGGCACCCCAGCCCACCAGACCCCAAGACGCACTCGGAGGGAGGAGAAAGCGCAGACAGCCACCACTTGAGACTGCGTTTATTTTATTTCTCTCTCTTTCACAGGCAGGTCGGCCAGCTCTCCTTGCTGCTGTGAGCTCTGGTCCTCCTAGGCCGGGGACAGGAGGGAAGGCGGGAGGGGACTCGCTCCTGCAACGGCCCCTGTCCCCCAGCCTGGAAAGCCCCCGGGCTCTCCCTGCTGCAAAGAGCCGGACAGGGGGTCCCTCTCCGTGGGCTCCGAGCAGGGGCACCCCGAGCATGGGAAGGGGCAGGTTTGGGGCAGGGCCCCTGGCTGCATTCAGAAGCATGAAGGAAAAAATAACCCATGTTTCCACAGTGGTCTCAGTTTTAGTGCTAGAGATCTCTACAACAACAAAAGCCCTGCAATTCCCCCTACCAAAAAAACCATACAGAGCAACCCCAAATCACTATCCCCAGCAATAAAGACCAATGCTGAACTGGAGTCATGTTATTTAGGGCCAAGCTTTGAGGGGGAAATCTAATCCCATAGGATGGGAAAGGAAAGTCTCTGACAGCATCTATGCACAGACAATATACAATGGTCACTCAGACATCATTCAGTTTTACTTTTATTTATTATTATTATTTTTTGCCTTCTGGATCACCAACACCCTGGTTGAAGCTTCTTTGGGATTCCTCCCCACCCCCAGGAGGGCAGCACAAGATCTCCCAGCTCCTTCAAGCAAATAAACAGGGGAAAAAAAAAGAAAAAAATCCCCACAAGATCACTCAGCATGGGGCCAAATCCTTGTTTTGAGGGGGCGGCTACAAATTCAGTGGCAGCAGCTCTGGCTTCAAGAAACCAGATTGAAAAGGAGGCCTAGAAAGGGGGGAAATGGGCTAAAAAATATTTAGCAATCCTTCCTCTACCCAAAGAGCAGGGAGATACGGAAAAAATAGCCATCTGAGTACACACAGGGTATATATTTTTACACACACTTTTACACACATCTAGCTATAGTACATGTAAAAATATATGCTATACATACGCCCATTCTCACCAAGGTGCTTTTACTACACCGTCCGCACTGTGTGTAAGGGCATGTATACGTGTGTATGAATTAAATGTACAGGTACTAAGTGTATATGTGCATATGTACACATACATACAGGCAGGCAGCCTCCCATCAGCCACCCTCACCTTCCTCTTTGTACAAAAGCCGGTGCTCCCACCCCGCGACACCGCCGCGCTCCCCGGCCCCAGCCCGCGTCAAAACAGCTCTCCCCCCTCCCCGTAGCAGCTTCTTTCTCAACAAGCAATTCAAGGAAAAATAATTAAGGGAAGGGGAGGAAAAGAGAAAAACAAAAAAAACAAAAAAAACAAAAAAAAACAAAAAAGAAAGCAAAGTGTGCGCAGCTCACGCCCATACTTTCTGTGGTCCTGTGCCAGGAGTAGGGTACATTTTTCCTCTCAGGATCAGCCGACCAAATACTACCCCGTCCCTCTTTGCCAGCTTATTGCACATGTTAGTTCCTGGGCTGCATTTTGACACTTCTGCATTACATTCTACAAATCCGGCCACCTCTCACTTCAATAAAATAGAGGAACACAAACCCACGACCCTGTCCCTCCCCTCCCGCCCCCATCAAAAGGAAAAAAAAAATAAAACAAAAACGAAGAAAGGCTGCTTGCTAGCAGAGTGCAACAGTAGTACACACTGAATAGGTGTTCTCTTCAGGAGCTCGGTGGAAGAGAGGTTATTTCTAACACAGTAAACAAAGCCATGCAAAAGGTGGGAGAAAGGGAGCAGGAGGAAAACTTAAAGGATGAGAAGGAAGAACAGAGGGGAGGAGGAGGAAGAAGAACACAGCATGGCAAGTGCTCAAGGCTTCATGTTTTGTTGTCCTCTTCTTGTAAACAAGCTAATAATTCTCATTAGATAGAACAAGTAAAAAGACTGAAGTTCCAAGTTGAGGAGCTGGAGTTTCCAGGAGTCCATTCAGTCCATTCAGCAACACCACAGCCAGTGAGAGAAAAACGAGAGGGGATTTTTTTGTTCTTTTTTTTGTTTTGTTTTGTTTTAAAATCTTCATTACTTAAAGCTGAGAGAAAAAAGCCAACTCAGGAGCCCTTTTCAAGGATGGCTCATTGTCTCTAGACTGAATAAATCACACTAGTTTAGAGAGAACCTTTTTTCCTTTTTTAATGACTTATAAAAACCACGCGGTTCCTTCCTCTGCCCCTCTGCTCAAAGGCGGGTCTGTGCCTCGGGGACGTAGATCTCGATGCTGTCGGCGCTCTCCGTGGCCGAGTTCTGCCGCACGGAGGCTGCCCGCTTGGCTGCCATGAGGCGCTTGCGAGCTTCCTGGCGCTGCTTGTCGGAATCGGAGGCTTTATCCCGGTTCAGTTGGGTTTTGGACTTGGCTGGCTTCTTTGGCACTGGAGGGGGTGGTTTCTTCTCTTCCTTTAGGGAGACAGTAAGGAAAAACCCAAACATAAAATAAAAATGCACATACAGAAGGTTGCTCTCTACAGCGGGGACTCTGCAGCACCACTAAAGCAACAGGACTATGAGGTGGGTGAAAGCAGCAGGAGCCGGTCTTGAGCAAGGCCCTCATCACACCACCAGCTTCCCAATTTCTAGAAGTGGATTACTGTGCATTAACTGCCACAGAGGCTGGGGGTAACATCCTACCTCTGTGGCCCAGCCACTGATCAGAGCTCAGGAGACACAGTATAAAAACCACACTACAATTTTGCAATTTCAGCATGAAGTATGTGCCTAGAATCACAGTACTTTCCCCCAAAGCAAAATGACTGGTCATAAAACCTGGCCCATGATTGCAGCCACATCTTCAAAAGGTTCCAAGCAGATGCTTTTTGCACTACCCAGGACAGAAGAGCTGCAACCTTTTTAGGCAGGGCTAAACACTAGAGAGCTCTGTATTACTTCTCCAGGGGTACACTGCTCATCTCTCCACTCTTCTCCCCATCACAACACCTTCTCCCCTTGTACAAAATAGTTTCCTGGATTACTCAAGAGGAATGTTCTTAATGCATTGCAAACCGTGCCTGCATGCATGGGGAGGATGGCTGATGACCCTGCAATCACTCACCTGACCAAGAGTAAAAGTATCACAAAGGGCAGATACATTATGGAGAGATTACATGGCACGAGCAGGAGATGGTAGCAATTTTTACAAGTTTTTCTCTTTGCAGATAGAAAGGACCTGTGACACCCCAGGCATCTGATGTGTCCTGGCCACTCCGAACTGCCCCACACTCACCTTTCTCTCCGGTGTCTCTGCCAGCTGCCAGCTGTTGGCTTTCAGGTGGTACAGCTCATCAAATTTCATGCTGATGTCTTCAATGGACAACTGCAGGAGATCCCAAAAGCCAGCTAGGTCCTGAGCTGTGGGTCTGGGATTGGCATTAGGATTCTACAGGAAAGAGCATTAAAAAGATTATTAGAACATACCCTGCCCCTGCCAACTGGAGCAGTCTGGGCAGCTACAGGTTCACGTTTTGCAATTCTACCCTCCTGACAAGTAAAACTTCAAATCCTGTACGAGACATCAGCCTTAAATGCAGAGAGAAGGCCACTGTGCACAGCCAAAGACTTTGTGTTTAAAGATCTGGATGGTATTTTTTCTTACAGGAGCCCAGTGAAGAATCCTGAGAAGGCACTCGCAGCAGAAAGCAACAGCTCCCTTCTTCCAAAGGCTTCCCTGGCCAGCACTAATCCCACCGCAGCATCCGAAGGAGGCCCCCAGGACACGCTTCAGAGCCAGAACACCTAGTTTCTTGTTTAGACCTCCTGGTTTCAGAGTAACAACAGGAACAGGAGCGGGACAGCACACAGGGTGCATCACCGCCCGACCACCTGGAGCACTCGCACACAACACTGTGTAGAAACAGGGCTTGCGGCAAGCACTTCGCTACCCTCCCCAGTGAAACAATCTGGAACTGTATCAGTAACTTTCAAACAAACAATCTGGAACTGTATCAGTAACTTTCAAACGAGGTTGACAAACTAAGCTCTTTAGTCAACTTCTGCCACTTAAGAGCAGATTTTCCCCAGCTCCAAGGCAAGGGAACTGCCATCCTAGCCCTGGATTGTCCGAGGGAAACAAGGGATCAGAGGTGAGTAAATCGGCACACGAGCTGTCAAGGGAAGACCTCAGCCCACAGCTTTGCAAGCCTCGCTGCTGCTTTCACTGCTGCTAATCTCTCAGCTATGATCAGCCAGAGATCAGCAAGCAGATGTTCAACATTTCACCCCCCCTTCTTCCTGAGTTTTGCTAATTTTCTTACCCATAAAGGAAAATTAATTTCTGTGGAAATTAAAAAAAAAAAATCCCTACCATTGTAAAATGAAGCCACCTCCTGCTCTCCTCCCCAAACCCTCCAACAGATTCCCACCTGGCCCCAAGTTAGCCCCACTTTGTTTGGAGCAATGCAAAGCAAGGATAGGAAGAGGAACTGCAGGCTTTTCAGGCACCTCCCTGGTGGGGAAAACCTCCATGATTCAGTTCAAAAAGCCCCAAGGAAGTAAAAATAAAGATGTAGGTCCAGGACACACAGTAGCATGGCTAGAAGAGGATTCAGACTCCAAAGTCTCAGACTTTTAGCATGCCCTGGTCAAGGGAAATTCCCCAGTGCTCACATGGGCACCAAAAGGAATTGTAAACACTCAGCCCTGAGCAAGTGACAGCCTAAAAATGCATGTTCAGAACAGACACCAAAGATGTCAGCCTCCCACTGCCCAGCTGCTGTTTCAAAACATCTTTCATCCACCACGGCACGACTGTCAGACCGCACGACACAGCTGCTTGGGCCTTGCTGCAATGCACTGACAGCAGCCATTAATATCCACTTATACTCCTGCAACGCAGCTGGGACAAATACAACCCCCTCCCACAAATCCAGAGAAAGATCCGGACTCACCAAGTTTTGTTCACAGAGTCCATGGAACTGCTGGAACTTCTGTGACATTAGTAACTGTGCACTGCCCACCGCACTGAGGACTTTTCCTAAGACTATGGGAGGAAAAAAAAAAGAGCCACAGTTAAATGAATTGTTAAACACGCCGGGATGTCTCCTAAGAACTGTTTAACTGGAATTATATTTGTTCTGTGAATGAAACTGTCCTTTTCACTCTACTGTTGTTCCTTCTAGGAGCAGAGCTGCACCAAGATGGTTATATTAAGAAGCTGAAGAAATGCTGAAGGCTACTCAAGGTACTAGCAGGTGAGGTCAGCATCAGTGACCTGATCTACAGGCACAAACTCACATGTTCTTCCACTCACACATGAGGGAAAGGTGGCCAAGGCAGGAGATCAATCTCCAACCTTCATTTACCAGAAGGATTTCAACCATCAACAAGCTCTGCTTTTAATGGTGACACTGTCAAAATCCAGGACTCAGTGGGGTCCCCAGGGAGCCTGGGATATGGCTCATTAAGGGAAAACAGCCCTGTACAAGACTCTCTAAGTTCTTGTTGCATAACTTACCAAAGACCGCTCTTAATGCTACAGATAACACCACTCTAGTCCCCACGTGTGAGGCTACAACATCTTGCCACAAGAGCTGCCTTCACCTCCCAGCAAGGACAGTGAGCTACAACCGAGTCTCACCACCACGTCACCTCATTAAAAGATAAAGACAAGACCCAAATAAAGATCATGCCTTCTGCAGCCAAGTACCTAAATTTTCACTCTGAGCACCATATGCACTCTGCTTACCACAAGAAACAATTTTGCTTATTCATTCAAAAATAAAAGAACGAGGCCTCCTAGGGACTGAACTCTCTGCAATTACAGTCTTGTGCTCACTATACACGTATTTTTGGTGTATTTAGCACAAATTAAGTGAAGGTTGCCTATAGAAGAAGCCTATTTGTTGTGAGGACAAGTGCACAGATTCAAAGAGTCACTAACAGGTTTGAAAGCGGTAGTTCTCTCCATCTCACTGTCAAACGGACTCTCATAAGCCTACTTGAGCATAGACAAGAAACTCCCCATTGCCTCCCTAAAAACAATCTGTTCAAGTGATTAAATGTCTTGATTGGTCAGAGACTTCCACCATCATCCTATAGTCTTCCCTGCTACATCTTAGTATTATTTCCTAAGAGAAAAGAGTAGCCTCCTCTACCTCGCTGTCCTTTTTAAGGACAAACTGTTCCTCACTGCATACGCACCTGCATGTTCTACCTTACCCTGCAGGCTACCAGCAGTTTAAGTGCAGAAAGCTGATTCCAGTATGCAGCTTCAGCTCCTGCTTAAAGGAGGAGCTGCTAAGCTGCTCCAGCCTGGTGTCCAGAAGTTGGCAACACCTACCTTCTTCAGAGAGACTGTTCTCTTTGGTCTCCTGGTCCATCTGACGGCACCAGCCTTCCAACCGCTCCGTTTCGGCCTGCAGCAGCTTCAGAAACCAGTAGCCGTCCCGCCGGCAGGCTCCGGGCTGCGTGGGCTCCGACGGCGACGTGGAGGACGTCTCGAGCCAAGGGTCAGGAGGAGGGAGAGAGGAAGGCTCCAGGGCCGGGTCACTGTTGTCTCCATAGGAGAGGTTTCTCTTAATCTGTGAGGGCTTGGCTGGTTGCCTGGCACTGGCATCAACACTAACGGAGTTGTTGTGCTGGGGGCACTCAGCAAGGCTTCTCTCAGATGATTTACAGCTAGAGTTATTAGGTTCTTGTGTGTCAGAGTCTGTGTCCTGTTTGGAGGACATGCTGCGAGAGTGGCTGTTTCTAGAGAGATCAAAAGCAAGTGTTGGATGGCAGAACTCACCCTGGCTGTCTTCACGTGTTACAATAAAACGCATTTGCTTATGATGTCTGCAGCTGAGCCTCATCCCCACAGCCTCCTCCTCCTCACGCAAACACACCCCACACATTCAGACAGACAAAATTATAAGGTTGCCTGCTTACTGCAATAGGCCATTCAGACGAGAGGACTGACGCACATCTATAATTACAACTCATTTTTTTTTTTTTTCCTTTTCGTTTTGCTTTTAAACTTCAGACTCCCATTGATCTGCCTGTTTACAGAACAAGTGATTTTGCAGCAGCTACGTGCTACAGAGGAAGAGCACTAGGTAGAGACCCCGTCATGCAACACCATTTGTATTGAAATGGAGCCGGGGAGGAGAAGGCCCAAGCGTGGGAAGAGCAGCTCCAAAGAAAGCAGCAAGGATTACAAAAGTCTGCGTCTTTCACTTACCGCCACTCGTCCTCTACCTGTACCCCGATGGACTGGAATTTGGTGGCTGGTGGAGGAGGCTCCTCTTTTGCCACTGGCTGAAGGCAGTCAACCTTATTAAACAAAAAAGATATAGACAAAAACAGACACAAGAACTTGCTGCTGGAATTCACGTTTGGGGAGCAGGAAGAGCTACACAGACACACAGCCTGCTGATGCTACGTGCCAACCGGCGCGCCCTGCCTGGAGAGGCACAAGCCTAATGCCCAAGTCGGCCTCCACGCGGGCCTCAGAACTGTACTTGGCCCAGCTTCTGCTGGGCATCTGCTCTGAACACTGCTGTGATGAGCTCTGCCACGGCAGCAATGGCCAGGGAAGGGCTGGGTATTCCCAAGGGAGCAGCTGTGCAGGTGGCAAACAACACAGGCAAGGGCCGAGCTGCACGAGAGGGCAGCAATCTGATTAAGACAGACAGCAAAGCCTAGTCTCCTTCCTTTCTCTTGGGGATTGACACCCTCCACAGCTCAGGATAAGAGGGTAGCAGGTTTTAGGAAGGAAATCCAGATAGTGAGACAGATGGTTTAGGAATAGTCTCAACTGAGGAGAAAAACTGGGGAGGAAGAGGCCAAGTTAGTGAGCCTCTATAATAAGAGTTCAGGGGGTGCTGCATCCTACTAGCTGCACGGAGAAGCCTTCACTGTAACGTGCACCTAACTGACTGGCCAAGGAGAGGCTGAGAGAGAGCTGGGGCATCATCGAGGAGGGACAGCTAGCGCTGGCAGGGCTCCCAGCACATGTAGCACTCACTGCTCTCCACTGCGGACAAGATGGGAGACTATGGCCTGACTGCAGCTTGAGCGTGGAAGATCTGACACCAACTGTAGCAAACACACAAGCCCGAGGGCAAAAGAATTGTGAGAATAACAGGAACACAACAGCTTGTCTGTGATAGCCCTGCATCAGTGCACACACATGGTGGCCACAAGAACACACTGCACTTGGACTTGCCCAAGCACTGAAGTTCCTATCTGTGGGGTGCAACTTGCAGCACTGAATGAGACCTTTGGGACACAACCAATTGCTCAGTAGTTGGCTACCTATATCTGAGAAATCTGTCCACACAAAAGAGTGACAACTGCAGCTGACTTCAGAAAATGTTTGCCAAATAAAGCATGGGTTTACGCTGCTCTGCAGCTGCCTCTCATTTGAGTGGGTAATTGACAGCTCTTTTGCATTGATTTGCAGAGCTAAAAACTTCTGGCAAGAGCAGCAGCAACCTTTTGGCACAGCTAGCACAGGGGAAAGGCACAAACTGCAGCTCCCTCCTGAAGCCTGGGAGAACATCACACACCACACGAGCCCCCAGCACATACAGGCCCCAGGTAGGAGGGTCTGCCTCAAGAAAATAGTCCCTAGAACCATGATGGACAAGGAGCAAGTTGACTTTAAATAATACGGTGAAGTCCACAGGATCAGCACATGCATATTTGCAGGAAACAAAAACACCTCTTCAAGGGAAGAGGCTCATGCAGTTAACATTTTCAATTGCGTCATCAAATACTTTTTACTTTTGTCCTAAAGTTATTCCTTTCTGGTCTGTAATAAGAACACTGCTGTATTTCATCTCTGGGTGCAGGGTCAGTCAGCTCTACAAACTATTTCTTTAGGTAATCTGGGTGGGGTCAGATGCACGTCTGGCTACACAGAACACACACACTAGATGGATGGGTTAAGTACGTGCCTCAAAGCATAAAGTAAAACAAACTATTCCATACTTGTATTCCTATAGATGACAGCTTTCTTTTGGGGACGTTCTCCACTTTAGGCTCCTCACTAGTCAGAGTCCCTTTGTCGCTTTTCAAAGTTGCATTTTTCTGGGATATCTCTGGAGTCTCTCTAGCTGGGGTAACCACGCTGCCTCTCGTCACGCTGGGTGTCCGGGTGCTGTCCAAGCTGTCTGAAGAGTTGCTCAGTCCCGACTGGCTGGTCACCTCGCTCTTGTGGTCCTGGCTATCCAGGTAGGTGTCCTGCGCCGATTCAGTGCTGCTCTGCACGGTGACAGAGATGAACGGCTTTGACGTGGTCCGAGGTGGGACAGGAGGCGGAGTCTTTTTATATGCCACTAGGCATGATGAACCTGCATTAACGGAGGTGGGAAGAACAGAGAATGCAAGAGACAGATAGGAGTGACAGAGGTACAGTAAAAGAGAAAGAAAAAGCAGGTCAGTTACAACAATCAAGAGACACCCTCCAAGCAGAAGCTCGAGGCAGAAATACAGAAACACAGTCTACAGCCAGCAGCTCACACCAGATAACCCAGACCAAAGCATAAGGAGAAGCGGAAGGCAGAGCCAGAGCTAGCTTGCAACAGTCCAGAGAAACACTGTGATGTGTGAAAGGTTGGAAATGGAGAGGAGATACAGAAAAGCCTCCCAAGAATGCTACAAGGCTTGGCAGGTGCTGGCCTCCATGAAGGAGGAACTTGGGTTAAACTGTGTGCTTTAGTGTCCTGGAACAGCCCAGTGTCTCAGCTCTTTGTTCCCATCAGTTGTCAAGTTTCAGTGTCTGCACCACGGTGGCGTGCCTTTTTTTTTTTTCTCCTACAAAAATGGAAAGAAGCCATAAAATCTGTTAGATGCTGACATTAGGCATGTATGTCTGAAGTACTTTAGGAATCTATGCTGCCACATTCCCATTCATACACCCAGAGATGCCTAGAAGCACCGCAACAGCCCCGCCGAGCAGCCAGGCACCTGCCCAAGGCATCGGGAAAGTCTTTAGCCTGAATGGCAAAGCCTTCTGCAGCTTTGACCTGGGAAGCACATCCAGCTCTTCCCTCTGCACGCAAATCTACCTGTAACACCCAGCCAGTAAACAGCATTCCAGTCCTATCACTAGGACAACGACCAGAAACACTTCAGAAACCCCACTCTACCAAAACTGCTGCCTGACCAGATCACACCATGGCAAAGCTGAGCTTTGAGCAGACCACACGAGATACTTGTGCCTTCCACAACCCACCAGAAGAAAAGCACAAAGTCCTAGAACACCAGAACTTGGAAGGGTGTCCAGCTAGAGGTCCCAGCTCAGGCAACACGTTGGGTTGCTCAGAGCTTGGTCCAGGTGAGTTCTGAACATCTGAGGATGGAGTCCCACCACCCCTCAGGACCATATCCCACTATTTGACCATGCTCACTAAGAGAAGAACTTTTTCCTCCTACTTGTGTAAAGCCACAAGCCTCAACTTTAATGTTGCAGGTATTAAGGCATGAGCAGTGCAAGCAGCAGCACACTTTCGCAGGAATTAAATCTTGATAGATTTTTTTTTTTTTTTTTTAAAGATATAAAGACTAAGTGCCCTAAGACAAGCAAGAAGGGCCAGGGCTCTTGCTGGCATAACCAAGTCCATGTCAAAAGGGAAGGGATAGATGGAATGGAGGCAGCAGGAGAGAGGCAGGAAAACCTCCTACAGAAGGTGCATCTGTGCAGACTGCAGCACACAACCAGCGTGCTGCAACCGGGCGTTCAAAGAGGGAGGACATGAGCTAAGTCGTGTTAAACACAAACGACTGAACCTACACCTAGGCCGTTAACCAGACCGCCTTTCACAGTATGAACCTGGACACAGGAGCGACTCCAGTTACCTCCAGCCCCACAACACTAAGTGCAGCACAAACTGAGCAGTGTCACGACCGCCACAGGAGCAGCCCAGTCCCTGACCACTCATCCCGGCCCCGTCACCACCTGCTGCTGCAACTCTGCAGGATGGACTTGCAGAGGGGAACCACCCTCTGTTTTGTTTGGGGACTGGTTATCCTCCAGCTTGATTAGATCCTGATGTCTACGCAGTCACAGAACAGTCTCTACTACACCGGTAAAGCATTCCGCATGCAGGCACAGCTGAAGCACCTTTGTCCCTGAACAGAGCCCTCCCCAAACCACCTCTTGGCATGTTCTGAAATAGCTCAACTGCCATAGACACCAGCTTGCCCAGAAGACACCTCTGAATGCTACTCTGGAAAGCTGAAGGAAAACAAGAGATTGCAACCCCAGGCACACACACTGCAGAAAGCACAAGAGCAGTTCAAGGGCTTCGCTCCTCAGCGCCCGCAGCAGCGCAGCATCCCGCAGAGCTGGCGGCACTGCTGGGGCCTCCGGAGGGCAGAGTCCCGCTAGCTACGAGAGCGAGAGGGGGGAGCCCCCGAGCCCTCCACAGGCAAGGACGAGAAGAGCCCACATGGCCATTTGGCCAGTGCTGTCCAACAGGAGAGCAGCAACTTAAACTGCCAGGGCAGCTCCTGGGCCGAGTCTGAAAGCCAGACCACAGAGCTCACACTGTGTAGGAGTGACCTGAGCAACGCAGTAGCAGAAGTGCCCCTTTGTGGGCTACGGTCACGCTATCAGAGGGCATGAAATTCATCTCGCCAAGCACTACTGTACCAGGACTCTACGGTGGCTCTGAGAACAAGCATGAGCCACCCAAATGGGTGGCTGGCGCATCCATATGACCCTCTGGTTAGGTACCTCTCTCTCAGCCCTCTTGCGTGGCCTCTGTGGTCTCTCCCGTGCACGGCCCTAGAAGGCAGAGGTGTCCGGAACTGCCGATGTCTCCTGCCACCCAACAGAGAGTCTCCATGACGCTGGCCAGGGCGCGGAAGCGAGAAGGGCTCGTGCTCCAGCGTGTCTGCAGGCTCAGCTCTCCCAGCTGCTGTTTATACCCACGGCGCTGCACTGTAATTAGCCAAGCAAATCAATTGCTCTCCCGATATCAAACCCATCTAGGCAAAACAAGAGGCGGGTGGCCCAGTTCTGCCTAAGCAGTCGCCATCTCAGCACAGACAGGAACGGGCAGAATTTCCTGTGGGAAGATTGGTGGTGTTTGGGATCCCAAGGCTAAACTCCAAATTTAACACTCAGCCTACCAATAAGAATAACATTTGTGGTGTCTTGTAAAGGGGGAAGTTGCAGCTTCTCATCCTATCTGGTTTTCCGGTGATCACTTCACTGCATCCTGCTCAGCTGAAGGTCAGCATGGAGTTTACTAAAAGGAATCCCAGAGCAGCAGCAAAGTGTCTCCATTAACATAAGCGTGAGGTCCTGAGTGAGCTAAAAAAAGGCTATGGCTCCAGCAACTAGTACAGATGAGGAACACAACAAGATCAGGAGACTGGAACAGCTGGGGATGCTTAGGAGACAAGCACAATTGAAAATTTATCCTCTTCAATCATTCTGTGACCATAAAGCAGGGACTTTGGTTGTGCAGCAGAGCCAGAGTCAACACTCAACCTAAAATGCGCTTAGAAAGCCGCAGAGTGAGCCCATCCAGAACATAACCTGCCATTCTCCCTCAACACAGACCCCAGCTAAATTCCTGAGTTTCTTTGCATCTGTGGGGAAGAGGCAGGAAAGCTTAAAGAAGCTAAGAGCATCGTGGTGTTTTTGCAATTGCAATGTCCTGCTGCAACAACTATGCAGGCAGCATCCAGGTGGCCCCTCAGCAGGACGTCTCATTCTGTTCTTTGTCCCTAGGCCGCAGCACTATCAAGCTGAACATGCTCCTGAGCATCAGCCAACGCTTCAAAGCGCCGCTGCAGAAAATATATGTACATAATTTCTTTATCTAGAGCTTTAGGCTGGAGAGACCTCCTGACCCCCAAGCCTGCTGGGCATATTCTCCATGTTCCTCTCCCTCTCCTTCTGGAGAACCAGGCAATTGCTCCTTGAAAGCAAAAAAGGTGCAGGAGTCATAAAAGAAAGTTAAACAACATTGCTGCCTTAAGAGGCCCCTGGTCAAGCATCAGCAGGCTGTACTCACCTCTCAGTATCTGGCCGCAGAGCAGAGGTATTTGGGTTCAGATTTAAGTATCATAGCTGCTGTCAAGTGAGCATCTGCCATGAAATGCAGAGTTATTCTACTCTTCCTGCTGATTCAATGCAGCCTGCTGGTGTTTTTAATCTCTCTCAAGGATTTCAAGGATCCATTCAAGTCATACTAATTTTTAAATTCTCTCAAAAGCCCCAAATCTACCATTCACAAAAATAAGCCAGACTAGCCCTCAAACTGCTATTGCTTTCCTGCTCTATGCAGCCCTTCTCCACTAGAGATCTGATAGAAAAATTCTATTTCCTTGTGCATAAAATCAATACATTCTGGAAACAGTCCTTCCTACAACAAGGTAAGTTCACTTGCCTCTTAAATGAGGCACTGCAATAACCTTCCAGCAAACTAGACCAGACACCAGTTGCATTAACCCCACCTTTGGGCTTGCATTTCCAATGAGGTCTCAGACTAAAGGACTTGCATTTAGAGGTAGCTTTCCAATGGGAAATGGAACCGGAATAGCCACATTCCTATTTAACTTCTGATTTTCCATGAACCCAGAGAACGCTGCAAGGTTAAGGCTACAATGAACTATGGGATGTTTTATTTGTAGAGAGTCCAAGTAAAAGTGATTCCCAGCAGCCTCCGAAGACTTTGTGGTTCATAACAGCCTCCTCAGACCTCATTTGCTCTCCCTAATGCACTTATTTTTAATATTCAGAATGAGTGTTTCTAGCTCAGATGGCCACAGAGGTTAACAGCATGGCAGCCTACCCGAACCTCTATGTGCTCTGTATAAAAGCTGTTTTTCGGTATCTTGTAGTTTGAGGGTTGAGATTCCTACATCAGTTAAAGGTACAGGAGGTATTTTACCTACATTTTATTGCTGAACAGAACGTGTCCATGCAGATACAAGGGGGATCCTTGCAGGAAGGACATCAAAAGCTAGTTTGAGCTTCTGGTGCCCTCTCCAGTGCAAGGGTTTGGTATGACAGTGCATGCCCCCAATGTCCCCAGCAGCATTTTCATAGCACGGAGGAACTTGTCAGTGGAGGGCAGCAAGTATAAGAGCAGAAGCCTCAGGTTTAGGTGCCAGCTCAAAAGAATTCACACCAAACCAAGCAGACTGCCCTGGAGCAATTAAGTTTCTGTAACAAGCTCCCTTAGAGCAACTTGGAAGGGAAATGCAAGGGGATTTAGCTCAGTTGGTGGATTTCCTGAAAAAATACAATCCGCCCCACAAAAATGTGCTCAATCTATCTCATGGTCTGATTTTTAAGAGGGCAGGAGAAAAAAATTAAAGCTTCTCACACTAGTTAAACAAAACTGCATTCATGGAAAGCAAAGCCAAATGACTTAGTTCACTTAAAGGCAGTCTAGCAAAGTGCTACAAATACAAATGGAAAACACTGAGGGAACAGGTAAGTCTTAGAAATACTCATCTTTAGAGAACAAGGGGAAAAAAGAAAGAAATCCCAAGAAATTCCAAGTCTTTTGTACACTGCACAGAGAAAGAGGGGAGCCTGGCAGGGACACAAGAGGCTCAGGGCCGCAGGGAGCAGAGCCAGGGAGGGTTTCTAGAGCTCTCTTGCACTCTGCCTCCACTCCACCCCAGCACAGACTAAATCCTCAGGAGCAGCTGCCTCCACGGGCTCTATCACTGGTGACACACATAGTTCAACCAGTGACACTGTATGATGCTTTCCTTGAAATATAACTGCTATAGCAACCCACTGGAGGGTCTTCTGAAGCCTTCACTGAGGCTCAAGGGCAGCACCTAGAGCATCTGGCCACCCCCAGCAACCCCTCTGGCTTTTACTCTAACTGCTGTTTCCTTCTAATCACAGCGAGGTGATGCACAAATGAGATGTACGAAGTGCGCTCCAGGTAACGCTTGTGACCAATTACCCTCCCAGAGGGCTCAAGCACATGCAGAGCGAGAGCCTGGGAGAAAGCACTACCATTTCTGCCCACACTCCCAGTCCTTGCTTCCCCCAGGCAACCTAGCACAATTTTGGAAGACCTCACTGGAGAAAGTCAAGCTTACGAAGCTCACGTTGTCTTATTCCCTGTTCAGTTAGTTCATAGTTCAGCAGCTAGAGCAAGAAACAGTTGTGTCCCCCACTGCACCCCTCTGCTGACACAAGCTGGAGGTGATTGTCAGAGACCTTGTCCAGCCTCAACCATTCGGCAAGTCATCTAGCCCAACCCCACCGCACAAACAGGGTCACCTAGAGCGTGTTGCAGAGGACTACATCCAAGCGGGTTTGGAAGATCTCACCTCACGCTGTCACTGGGCACCATGGAGAAGAATCTGGACACATCCTCTTTACATAAGATATGTAAAGATATTTGTATCTGTGAACAAGATCCCCTCTCAGCCTTCTTTTCTCCAGGCTAAACAGTCCGAGCTTTCTCAGCGTCACCTCATAGGAGAGAGATTCCCATCCTCTTATCTTAATAGCCCTCCACTGGGCTCCACTTCAGAAGCTCCATGTCTCTCGTAGTGGGGAGCCCAGGATGGGACAGAGCACTCCAGACGTGGCCTCACCAGGAATGAGTACAGCGGGAAGGAGAACCTCCTCCAACTTGCTGGCAACACTCTTCCTAATGCAGCCCAGGTACCACTGTCCTTCTCATCCGCAAGGACACATTCCTGCCTCATGGGGTCAGCTTGTCCACCAGGACTCCCAGGTCCTTCTCTGCAGAGCTGCTCTCCAGTGGGTCAGTCCCCAGCCTGGCCTGGTGCCTGGGGTTCTTCCTCCCCAGGGCCTGGACCCTGCACTTGCCCTTGTTGAGCTTCGTGAGGTTCCTCTCTGCCCAACTCTCCAGGTCCCTCTGAATGGGAATGCAGCCCCTGGGGTATCAGCCACTCCTCCAGTTTGGTACCATCAGCAGACGTGCTGAGCAGGCACTCTGTCCCTTCATCCCGGTCACTGGGGAAGAAGCTGAACAGGACTGGAGCCAGTCCTGGCCCCTGGGACGCACCGTTAGCTACAGACCTCCCACTAGACTTTGTGCCACTGGTCACAGCCCTCTGAGCTCTGCCATGCAGCCAGTTCTCAATCCACTTCACTCTGCTCATCTATCCCACACTTCCCCAGCTCCCCTATGAGGATGTTACGGGAGACAACGTTGAAGGCCTGGCTGATGTTAAGTTAGACAATATCCACAACTCATTTACTCAGGCAGCCATTCCATCACAAAAATGCTTTTAGGTTGGTTTAGCATGATTTCTGCTTTGTGAATCCATGCTGAGTATTCCCGATCACCCTCTTGTCCTTCGTGTTCCTAGAAACAGTATTCAGTTAGCTGCTCCATCACCTTTCCCACAACTGAGATGATGCTGAGTTGAGGATATACTGACCAGCATGGAGCTCTGGAGGACACCACTAGCTACAGGCCTCCAACAAGACTCTGCGCTGCTGAACACAACACCCCAAGTTCATCCAGTTTTCAATCTATTGGTGTCTCTGCTCATCCAGCCCACACTTCTTGTGCTTGCCTAGGACAATGGTAAGGAAACAGCGTTAAAAGCCTTGCTGAAGTCAAGGTAGACAACGTCCACAGCTCTCCACTCGTACCCAGGCAGTCAACCCATCACAGAAGGCTCTCAGGTTGGTCAAGCATGATTTCCCATGGTGAATCCAGGCTGACTACTCCCAATCACCTTCTAGTCCTCCTCCTGCTTAGGGATGACATCCAACATGAGTTGTTCCCCACCTTTCCAAGGATGGAGGTGATACTGGCTGACTCAGTTCCCCAGATCCTCCTTCTTGCCCTTTGTGAAGGTTGGGGTGACAGTGGCTTCTCTGTCTTCCAGTTCTCAGGCCCCTCTCCTGTTCTCCCTGACTTCTCAAAGATGGACAGTGGCTTAGCAGGACCATTTGCCAGCCCGCTCAGTGCTCTTGGGTCCATCACATTGCAACCAATGGATTTGTGGGCATCAGGTTTGCCAGGCAATCTCTAACCTGATCCTCGTTGACCAAGGGAGTGTCTTCCTCCAGCCCCTCTCTCGTCTGGGGGTCTGGGTTTCCTTAGCTGTAAAGCCTGAGGCAGAGGTGGCATTCAGGACCTCTGCCTTCTCTGTCCCTTCGTCAGCGGGCACCCGTCCCGCTCAGCAGCAGCCCCACACCTGAAGCTTCACAAGACAACAGGCACAGCTCTAAGCAAGGTGTTAAGTCAGCTTTCCTGAGCCAAATAGCTAAAACAAGTGCCTATTTCCACTTTAAGGGAACAGCATTTGAAATAAGCATACATTGGAGAGGGAGGAGGCCTATTAGCAATAAGTGATCTTCCTCCCACACAGGCTCACAAGCTTCCGTGGGGAGCACCCACAAGTCATTCCTGCCTACCAGCTTGACCCATGTTCTATCTCCCTGTTGCTAGGGTCCGTATCAGGTTTCTGGATTATATTTCAGCTACCTTGCTTTTCTTTGCAGAGAGAAGAAAATAAATCATGTCTTTGCTTTAAGGCAAGAGAAACGCCTACATCCTCACAACCCACACATGGAAAGACAGCCAGAGAAGTCGACACAGCAGAGCCTCGGCTGCCTCCTCCTCACCGATACAAGTAGCAAACGCTTCCATATCTCAGAGGGCTACAACATTAAACATAAAAGCTGTAAAGCGCAACTAGGTCTTGGCTTATCAGATGGGAAACAGCTTGCAAGTGCTGGTTGAATAGAGCGCAGAGGTGCTACCCATCTGTGCTGCCTGCTCCTCCCCAGAGAGGTTCAGTTCCTACCTTGCTCAGAGCCCTCCCACAGATCTTTAAGATGATGCTACATAACCCTGCTGGCCTATTTAGTTAACTCGTTATTAACAAATAAGAGACTGCCCTGCATTTGCTTGACCAGTACATGAAGCTCCTGGACATTCCTGAAACAGAAGATCTAGCCCTATCTGCAGAAAAAGGACCTTGGTCTCAAAGGAATCCCTTTCAGATGGCACAATCAGGACGAGAGCTTTCTCTTCTCGCTACAAACACGGAGCAGAGGGCTTTCCCTCAACACCAGCTGTTCATTTTCAGACTAGCTTGCATCCAGAACTGCACCGCAAAATACTCTGCAGAACAATTTGTATTCTCTGTTCATCCATGACCAAAAAAATGCCCTTAGGGTGAACAGCAGCATTAGTTAGCAGCAGAGAGCAGCTACACCGGAGGATCTGGGAGGTGTATGGGGCATGGCCAAGGAGGGAACGCAGGCAGCGGGAACGCGTGGGAAGAACATCGCTGCTTTCCTCTGGATTGCACAGCATTTCCAAGGGCTGTTTCTGAGCAGATGCCCAGTCCTTTGGGGGTGGTGCTGGCGGGGTAAGGCAGAAATGATCAAGCTGAGAAGGACTAAGAGGGCTGTGTTCTCTTTAAGTGAGGGGTGTTTTCCACATAGGGATTGAGTTTGAGCTGCAACTTCTCCACTTGAAGACTGCTACAAATTCCAGGCAGGAACAATAAGCACTTTTATTAGCCTGGGCAGTTGGGGGACCTCCCCCCCACCAAATACCCTCAAACAACGAAGCAACTTGCAAGAGGTCACAAACTGGTAAGAGGCACAAACCATCAGATCACATCACCCAAGCAAGCTGGAATTTTAAGAAGTCGTCTTACCCTGTTGGGATTCTGCCTGATTTGGTCTCTTCTTTCAGCACGTAGCAGTGAGCATTACAGGGGACTCAAGTCCCACATGCTACCCTGGACACCAGCCAGACATTCCTAAACGCATCTGACTACTACAGGGGCTTTTATTTGCATTAAAATTATCAGTGCAATTTCTCCACGCCCTCGCCACAATCCTCCTCAGCGCAGGTCGAGGGCAGTCTCAGCAGCGCCCCACAACTCCAGCCCACTCCATGCAGGCAGCTTGCAGGACACAAGTCTTTGCTTTGGGATTTGCATGGCTCCCCAGTGCCATGAGCATTTGTGAGCATTTACTGCCCTCAAGCTGTTAATAAGCACCAGGATTCACCAAGATGTGCATCACCCACAACCCTTTCTACAAAAAATCGCTGGGAAGTGTCATCTATGTGATTCCAGAAGGAAAAGCAGCAGTCCTGCTTCGACACAGTTTGGGCATCCACTCCCAAATGAACAGGGCCCCTGACATCTCCGGTGTTGGTTCACAGAGTTAACACTGGAATTAGTGTTCTCACACATACACTCCTCAAGAAGAGTGAAGGGGATGATGAACCACCAAGTTTTGGTGTGCCACGGATCCCCACACCCCCAATGCAGGCTAAATCTTAATAAGCCAAGAGATGTGTTTCCCCTACACAGGTTTCTCCACAAGCTCCCAGAGCCATCTGCTCAACACCTGCACTTCTGCAGTATCTTGTAAGATGAAGATCTTAGACCAGAACCAGGCCGCAGGAGCACAGGCAGCACAGCAGGAGCCACCCCCTGTATCCACACTCTTGTCCAGGAGCACAGAGTACCAAACACCTCCACCAAAGGCTGGTTTTACATAGGTTGGGGTATAATAGAGACACCATTTAAATCTTTTTTTTTTTTTTTTTTTTTTTGCACCAGATACGGTCTTGACACTGCAGAGACTCCACACCAGACAAGCTCCCTCCGCAAAGGTTCACTGGCAGCTCAGAAATAGGGATCCCCCTCTGCAGGGAGCAGGGCACAAGTGCTGCAGAGCCCGGGAGCGGAGCAGACTGCAGCTCAGCCGAGGTGACAGCCGAGGCCGCGGGCTGTCTGCAGGGCAGGGGCGAGGGGCTCTCAGAGCAGGCGGAATTTGCAATGACTGCTTCAGCTTTGCTCAAGAGCCACGTTCACATAGGCCATTTCCCCTGCTTTTTGCTTTTGTCCGGGGGAATGCGGAGCTGACAAGAGAGCCAACACGAGGGGAGGCATCGACAGTGGTCAGATGAACCCTCTGCACATCAGGCCATCAATAGTCCTTTAAAAGCAGCACCACAGACATAGCAGGAGTCGCTGCACCGGTCAGGAGCCCAGTGGCCTCTTTCCTATGTGGCTGCACAGCCGGCTCCCCCAGGCCCCTTGTGCCTCCACCCTAATGGGATCCTCTCATTCAGAGCGGCAATGCGCTGGCTCCCACCCAGGCGTGATGCGAACAGCCGAGCTAACAGAAATTGAGCTGCTAGCAGAACAGGAGAGACAAGAAAGTGACTGAAGATGGGCATCATTCGGGCTTCCATCCTACAGAGTATTTCCAGGAATAGCATGTACTGCAGGTCCCACTCCTCCTTGCATTTAAATACATTCTGTGGCAGTCTTGAAATAAGTATTTCTTCACCAAGAGGCTGCTGAGTCTTTTACTGCAGAGCGCACGCAAAGCCCCGAGTGTCAACATCAGAAAGACCTTGGGAAGAGCCAAGACTGTGCAGGACTCGAGGCCACTGCTAACACGAGGCAGCAAAGGAAGCGCTGGGCTGCAGCACCCTGATTAAGCTGATTATGATCCAGGTGATGGTTGGCTGCTTCCCTTCTTCCTTCCCCATCATCAGACACCAACCACATTCCCCAAGGTGACCTGCTGCTGCCCAAAGCTGCCACTGCCACCCAGCCACGGCCGACACGTGGAGCCGCTTGCGCAGACTGAAAGTATTTCCTCATTGCAGACGCTACTCCAAAATAAAGAACAAGAAATCTCAGTTTACCTACTCATATAGCCAAAGTCTAAGTGCACTGAGGGTATTAGCATTAATCTTCAAAGTGCTTAGGAAAGCTACTTTAATTAGGCAGGTCTTACTAATTTTTCTCCAAGCTATCAGTTTCAAGAATGTCCTGCAGAAGTGAGTTCCATATGCATCATATGAGATACTCTTTGCATTTACTGTCACCTCCCTTTCCACAGCACCATACTAATTTTCACGTAGATGGCTTTAGCCAGCTTCCAATTCACTATGGAAAGCTAGATAATCTTGGCATGACTCCTTGGAGCAGCATACCCAGCCAAAAGAGCACACAGCTAAAAACCAAGGCAAAAGCTAGACCAAATGTGCTCTAGCCTATGCTGACAGATCCAGTTTATTATTTGAGGATTTGCCAGCCTCCAAAGGACAAGATGCAGGTAACCCCCAGGACTTGTTCACATGGCAAAGCAGCTTTACTGCAAGCCTTCAAGGCACAGGCAACAAGCTGCATCCCAAGCACAAAATACATGCAACAACCCAATGGCTTGCCCTCCAAAAAGAGCAGTTTCTCTCCTGGACATGTTACAAGCTGCACACAGCTATTCTGCAATACCTTACAAGCAGTGAGGTGGCCTTTAAGCCTGCCAAGGGCTTCTCTTCCCAGAGCCTTCTCCAGGAGACAGGAATCTCACCAAAAGCTTTTGGTTAACCAGGCAGGTTGACACTAGTTTGTCTGCGGAGCTCAGGGAGCAGTGGGGAGATTTTGCAAAACTGCACAGTTGCTGAGGCAATACTGGCTTGGATCCACCGGCACAGGAAGTCTGGGAGCAGTGTCGCTGGGTTACCATTATTTTAAGTGCGCCATTTAAACACTATTCATAAGAGAGCTAGCCAAGAGGGTGCTGAAAATCCCGACGGCAGCCAGCAGCCTGTCAACACAGGCTCCGTGATACCAGGCACAGAGCTACACCGGTGTCAGCAATAGCAGCGCTCCTGTTAGCATTTCCCTTGATAAAAACGGGGTTTCTAAGGAATCGCTTCATTCCGAGAAACAGGAGCCACTAGCAATTCTCCAGCCTACCTTATGCAGAAGGGTTAGCTATAGTGCCATCATTGCAGGAAAAAAAAAAAAGGGCAAGAGAAAAGAAACCATTCCCCTCTCACCTTATTCACCCCTATGATTCTCATTGCACCATTCTGTTATATCCCAAATGGAGAACTGCTGGTATCTGGAATTCTCACTTGCTCAGAGGACAGGATTCCAGCTGCTCCGAGCAAGGGGAAACATTCCGCTCTGCCACCACGAGCGGCAGCGATGCTTTCGCCAGCACATTACGAAAAAGCCTCCCCACGCCCAGACAACTAGAAATTCTTTGTAAGCTAAAAAACAAACCACACCCTGTACCCACAGGGCCACAGAAAACGGTGTGTCAGCAGGCGAGCGGCGAGGGGAGAGCACGGGCTCAACGCTCCTCTCCTGCCTGCACTTCAGCGCCCCGTGAAGATGCGGAGCATCGGCCAAGACGGCCTTTTTCCCCAATGGACTTTTGCTGTCAGGCAGCCCACACCCAAGATTTACATCTTCAAAGTCCCTATCATCAAGGGGTTTTAATACGTAGCTGCAATTGCAGCCGTTTCTTCCTTTAAATATGTACAAGCCAAGATGTGGCAACATTATGCTAATACTGAAGAATCAAAGTCAAAATTGCTGGGAAACCTCTGTTTGCTGAAGCATAGCACAATTTTGCATGTTAAAGAAAACTACTCCATATTCTAGTTTGCAGTCTAACATGGCATTAGCTGTAAGATTAAGAAGAGTCTCAGGAGCCAACAAGAAAGGCTCTAGCAGGCTCTATTCTCAAGTTGCTCCCTCTCTTAATTAGCATTAAATTTGACTGTGATTAGCTCTTCCGAACGGAGCAGGCAGTGCTGCAAACCTCTCATGCAATCCGAGGCAGCCACGCAACTCCTTAAGGTCAGGACAGGCAAGATCCCAATCTTGCCCCTCTGGGTAAGGCACTGGAAAGCTTTGGAGAGTGTAGCTATTACCACTGCTTGAATTTCTGAATGCTGCTCTGTGAATCCACCGCACATACACAGCAAGCTGACTTCATTTGTAACAGCCCTTCCTTCCCAGTAGTCCGACACAAGAGGTACCTAGAGAAATTGCGGCGTATGCTCTGGGGGTCCTTCTTTTCACAGGGGGAGCATACAGAGCATAGCAAGCACTTGCCGGAATATTTTGAGTCCTTCATTCCTCAAAACAATCACCTGATAGAGAGCCTGCAGAGGTCCAAGTTCACAGTGAAAGATAACGAATGCCAGGCATGAATTGAGAGTCTTCTCCAAGCACAACTGAGGCTCTAATGTCTGTGACCTAAATAGCTTCAAGACAGATGAGTCTTCATCTCAACAGCTCGGTTTGCTTTTATTAGCTGTTCCAAAAATACCAGTTACTGGCTCGCAACTTGAAGAGTCCCTATAACTCCTGAGCTAAGGATACAGAACCCACTTTTCTGCCAGAAATTAGGGTAACCGAGGGAGATCTGGATTCCTGCATGCACTCAGTACCTGTTTACTCACACCTAGGACAACCTGGTCCTCCAGCTTGCAGAACCTGCTATGAAGGTACTTTGAAGAACTAGTAAACAGAAAAGGGACACCAGGGAGAGACTAATAATGAATCCTACCACATCAACTTAACAGAGTTTCCAGGCAACAAAACTGGAAGAGACTTTCTTGTTGAGCTGCTTCTCATGCCATTTTGCCTGTCACTGCATTCTCAGGACCTGCTCTTCTCTCTTTTGCCATTTTGAAGTTGGTATTTGGCATATTGATTCCCTGGCCTTCCAAGGAGTACTAGCCATAAATCTCAGGCTCCAGGAGATATTAAAACTCACTGGAGCATCAGACACTGCTTCCAGGAACCTGCTCTATTCTGCAGGACAGCTAGCTCTATTTTCCTGCCTTAATCTCCTGCTGGAAACCTTCTGGGCTTCATTTCCCATCTTGCTTGTATTGATTCCAGCACCAACACTGCTGTCCCTCAGCTCGTTCAAGCTCACCAGTTGCACAGATGCAGCTATGGGGCATTCAAGGCAAACTTGCAGAAATCCCAAGGTTGTCCTACAGGATACACTACAACCGTTAGTCCCAGGACTGCATCTGCTATCACTGAACACCAGCAGGCAGTTGGATCGGAACATTCCCGGCTGTCGCTTTTGCTTTTCTTGATCTGTTCCATAGCCCTAAGCAAATGAAGTCAGTCTGATTAGGTGGGAAGCGGGTAGCAAACATTGACTTATAGCAACTTAAGGAAGGTAGCCAGAATGACCTCAGGTCAAACCATGTTTGAATTATCCCAAAAAGTCACTTTACCAGAGGTGTTCTCAGGAGCTACTTCCCACTCGAGCACAGCTCTCTGGAAGAAAAATGCTCATTTGATCTCCCAGGGCTGGACAAGCCTTGCTAAGTGAGCCCCTCTTCCTCCCAGGCTACTCTTTAGTGCAAAGGCTGTAACCACAGGTCGGCAGCAGCCTTCCCATGGCTACGTGTTGAGAAGCAGAAAGGCCTCCAAACAGGCCTAGCCATAATGGTGCCCTCTCCTATTGAGCTTCGGCTTCCCCTTCCAGCACGTACAGCAGTTCCACAAGGCTGTCCCAGACATCTGCTTTCGTAACAGGCACCACAGATCAGTAGGTTTATTCTTTTAATTGCAAAGCCTCTGCTCTAATCAAGAACAGAAGCCTTTTGTCAGCTCTCCAGCAAGCCTAAACACAGCAACAAAAGTGGTTCCACAGCAAATTGCAGAATCTGCCAGACTTGCTTTGACACTAGTCAAATATCAAAAGCAAATTTAAAATCTATGGTGAGAATGACCCAGTTGCTCAGATTAGTCACAAGCCCGAAGTTCTGCAAGGGAAGGGGCTTTTTGCTAGTGCTCTCCAGAGGTCACGACCACAGTGCTACCTGAACAGCTGTGTCACCAGTTCTTTGCAGAAGGCGATCAGAGATTTCCAGCAGGCAGGTCTTGGGACTGCTGCTCTCCATGTCTCTGCCTGTCTCTTCCTTCCCAGTCCCCCTCTCTGCCTGGGGAGACCAGCTGGGATTTTCCAAATGGCTCCTGGGGGGGTAGGAATTGAACTTGGAGAAGTGCTTAGCAATGGCCTTGTCTTGCTCCTGCTCAGACACCAAGAGCAACGTGCCTTGGCCAGCACTTTGGGAAATGCCCACCCCCAGATTTCTTCAAAAGAGATCTCAGCCAAACCTCAGATCTCAGTTGCTGGCTTGGAGAGAACCAGTACGTTCCAGCAGCCACTCCTCTTTGTACTGCTAATTGTCCAGCACCAAGACTCATTTTACGGTAAACAGAGTACGCTGTTCCAAACACAACCCAGTCTTTTGGTGCAGTACTCCCCAGGGCAGCAGTCAACTCAGGCTTTGCCCCGTTTGCCTCAAATGGCTTGCTCAGGATATAGCTATACTAGGTACTATGAAGCAAGCTCCAGTACCAAGCAGCATCCTATCAGTTCTTCTGAGGTTACTCCTCCAAGTGCTTTCACTTTTTTTTCCGCCTTGCAAAACAGAAACTACTGAGAAATAACCAAACTTAATCATGCAGCCACTGACCTAGAGCAGGATGCTCTGAGCTGTGGGGCACAGTAAGCTGTGGGACACAAGAGAATCCAAGCACAGACTTCCACTACATACTTGCTGTGGTGGTTTCTTGTCCTAGATAGTAGATGATGCCACAAATCCTGTGTGAGGGGAACAGAGCAGTCGATTTGCTCATTCTTGGCATCTACAACATCAAGCTGGAGATGCAAACCAATTCAGCCCTGTCTCATCTTTGCTGTACAGCACTTTCAAGAAAACATTCAAGCTGTTTTAACTACCATAACCACTCTCAAAGTGCACCAGTCAAGTCTCTTGGATCTATGCCATGCGAAAAGAGCCAGGACAGTTTTACTAGATACCAATTAAAGACACTTCATGATAATAAGCAAGTAAGCACCACACAACTCCTTCCCTTAGGAGAAGTCCCTTCAGAAACTCGTTCTGAAGTCTCAGCCAAGGCTTAGATGAAAGTCCCTGAGGAAGGGAGGACTCCACCAGAAGGCTCCTCCGCATGGCTCAGGTCTGGCTGGCAACAGGAACAGCATGAACTTGTTGTCCATAAGCAAGTGATAACGCAAGAGATGAGTGCTGGCACGAAGCAGGGGAAGGGAGATGCTGAAGACTGCTCCCACTGCAGCACAGGTGGAGGCAGACCTGGGGCGCACGCTGCAAAATTTAGTTTTCTCTTCAATATATCTGAGGAAATCATGGCATCCTGTCAGCTCTGCCACTACACAGCAGCTCCCAAAAAGCATCCTTCACCCACTGACAGTGAGAGGCCAAAACAAACCAGACATCTTTGAAGACAAATTAATAGTCCTATGGCAAGCAAAGAGGCGGGAAACCTCAGATAAATGCTTTTAATTTCAAGGGACTAATTTCCATTGTCTTCCTACTGCCCACGCCTGGTGGAGCACTGAAAACCTTCTGTGAGTGCTGAGCTCCATCTGTACCTGACCCGCCGGCAGCCCCGGGGGCTGCCGCATTCCTGGAGCGAGCAGGACCTGGAGGGCACTGCCCGGGGCTGCCCACGCGCGAGGCTGTGACGGGACCGGCTTCCTCCCACCGGGCTGCTGCTTCCACCAGGAATCCTGCGGCATGAGGAGACGCAGCCTGTCCCAAGGGGAACACAAAGCTCAAAAAGCAGGATGCAAAAGGACCATCCTGCGGCTTCTTGTCAGAAAGGAAAACAGTGGCTGAGGTGGCCTTCTCTCGCACAAGTGACCGTCCCCCAAACCCCCACTGCCAGAAGGATCAGACCCATTCCGTATTGCTAGTGCTGGTCAGATCAAGAACGAACCAAATCTTTACAGAGGGATCCAAGGCTACTCCAGCTCCACAAATGGTCCCGACTTCGGCAATACACAAAATGCTCATGAGACGACAGAAGAAACTTATCAACTAGTCTAAATTCTGAGATTAACAAAACTGATTTAACATTAAAGCGCTGATGGGAAGCAGCCTCGCCTCCTCTCAGTAAAAGATTCATTCCTGCTATTTTTCTATCTGTAACTAAGAGATACAGCTCAGCTGAGGAAACCAAACAGTAACAAGTTATTTTGGAGACGGCTCTGTAAACAGACACGTGGCCAGGGACCTCAGCATGGGAACGCGAGCAGCGAGGCCGAGGTACCACAGGACTGTCCCCTCCTACTCCAACCAGTGCAGGAGGCTCCAACCGTAGGATTGTTTAGAGAAGATGTTTTGATAGCTAATTGTTAATTATGTTAATTGAGAACATATCTGACTCAACTGCTATAGAGCCTGGTACAACCCAGGCCAGTTTTCCCAGCTGTTCTCCATAGCAGGGATGCCCTGTCCTTGGGGAAAGAAGGTAATGAGAGAAGTGAATCACCTCATACACTTAAGCAAGCTCCCACTTTAAGGGATTTTATTCCAAGACACAGTCTACTGATTTTAATATGATTTGCCTGCTATAGTAGGCTTCATACACAGAAGTCACTGCTTGGAAAGCCTTAAAAAGCTGTGTACAACTCAGGTACCAAGAAAGCAAGGCAGGAAAATAAGAAATGCAAGCAACATTAAAGGCAAGGTATTTTATATAGGTTAACACAGCAGGCATTAGTAAGTACAAGATCCATGAAGAGAGGACCACAATCCACCCCGGGAGATCAAGGATGCACTTTCTACAGACACACTGTATAGACAGGCCGAGAGCATCAACCCAGCCAGACCATACTTGTGTCCTCTACTGCAATGGGACTGCTGAAACTGCAGGCCCAGGAAAGGAGCAGCCAGCACTGGAAACATTAAAACCGAGGTTATAAAAGCAGGCCAGGTAGCAAAAGCCACTCCAGTTCTCTCCTTGCACTTTGTGCTTAAAGCTCTTTTCCCCGTTCGTCACCACGTTCGGTGCTGAACAGCCCACAACTTTAGCTGTTAAACACGACTGCACATCACGAGCAGCAGACACAGCCGTGCAAAGCACAGGGAACTGGGAGCCTGTGTAGAAGGGCAGCAGCTGGAGAATCTGAAGTCCATTAACACTGAGCTTCAGAAGCAGCAGCTAAGAGAAGATTCACATAATCAGTTGCTTCTTGAGAGGTTTCGTCTCTTTTCACCTCAAGAACTGCTGTCCTACAGGATGTGCAGGTCTCCAGGGCAGCTCAGCCTCCCCCAGAACAACTCAGCGTGGGCCACAGTTTTAGAGGTGCTCCCTGCTCAGAACTGGGGTAGGGGAGTTCAGGTTCGGAAGGACGAGTCTTTACATGTCTGTAGGGAGTCTTAATCTGTCAATTCTGCACCCGCACAAGGGCAGCCCCATGCCCGAGTTTCACAGATGTGTGGACACAACTTCAGGAAGACATTTGGTTGTCAGGACTTTGTTTTCAGGCATCACCATCAACCAAGCTAAACACTTCACATTTCTGGTCTATGGATTCAGTTTGATCTTTCTCTTCGTTGGCCTCTGCAGTTACTATGAAGCAAAAACATGATTTAGGGGAAACTAACACAATATGAACCTGCACTGGAAGCCTTCAAGATCACTTCTTGTTCCATTAAGCTACTTTAAAGCATGTTCTGTCCTTTGCCTGCTCAGCAAAATTAACAGTAACCACACTTCCTACTGCTTGTAAAAATCTTCTGAATACACAAAAAAGGCACAGGAGGATTGTGGCATTTAGAGATGGGGTTGGCTACACAACTGACCTTGCATGCAGGGTGCTATCAGAGTACGCCGTCAGAAATCTCACTCAGCAGAACCGCTTTGTAGCTTAATGCGGGAATCCCTGCCAGAAAGGGAATATTCCCCCCGGTATCTGGCTCTTGCATGGCACTTTCAGAGACCTAGCTGACGAGAAGAGACAAACCAAACCTAGGAACAAGACAGAAGCCACAACCTCCACAGGGAAGCTGAGTTTTTTTTTTTTTTTTTTTTTTAAATTTGTAACTAAGCAAACTTGCTTCACATTATGAAGGTCTAGCTGCCCCGTCCCCATTCCTGTTCCACTTTCTGCCAGCAAGCTCCACAGAAGATACTGTACAGCCTAAGACGACAAGCAACAAGCACTTGTAAGGAAAGAGTTAAGCAACAGCAGCCTAAGCAGCACACGCACAGCTAGAATCACAACACGAAGCAGTCACAGCACCCGTGGACTTAGCTATTTACAATGACTTCAACAGCAGCAGCCCAGGTTCTCACACCTTGATGCTTAGCAGGCTCCTGTGTACCAGGCCAGATCTGCAAAGCCAATTTGCTGGAAGTATTTAACAATAGCAGAAAATTAAGGCCTTCTATTCAGGGAGTGTTTGGTTTCTAAATGTTTTTAAGTGCTGCACACTTATTGCTAGAGCTTATTGCTCTAGAACTACAGATGGACTGACCTGGAAGGGATTCACCCCCTTGAAGTGTGCCACCACAGCTAGACAAGGAGACCTGTAAAACTGACAGTCAGGTGCCACCCTTGTCTTCCTTTCCATGTGACACTGTATTGGGAAGTGCTGCTCAATGTGACTGGAAAGAACCCCAGCAAGTGTAGGTCTGAATCAGCAGGTTTCCTTTCAGTGAAAAATTGGAAATGAAGGGACAAGAAGGCTTACTGAAGAACAAATACGGAGGAGAAAACGAAAGAGCAAAATCAGGAGGACTCCACTATCTCCTGCCAATCCCTGATGAAGAGCGGTTAGGACATGCACAGACATTTACAAAACGCTCACCTACTGCATCACGATGAAACATCCGGAGGCTTGCTGACATCACATGTTTTCACTACATACTTAAAAGCACACGACGGTTTGACAGGTCATCTACACTTCTGTCCAATGGTTTGATTTGAGCACAAATCTGTAACTTGCTATCCTCCAGCTCAGGGCAATGTTTGCAGGAGCTCTGCTTACCTTTAAACAAGCACACATGGCCACTGCTGCTACAGGATCAGACAGCTCCAGTTTCAGTCTTATCAGGGATCACATGAGACAACTTGATTCTCCTCTCCAGGCCCTGGCTTGCAGCACACACTCTGTTGACTTGAGACCCAAACATACACGTGGTGTCACAACTCTTAAATAACTATTGATGAAAGAATGTCTGAACTTCAGTTCTGGAAAGGTGCCTAGACGAAGTGGTAGCAACTTTTTGTTACGTTATCTCTCAGGCAGGAATGCCATTTCCTTTAGCATCTCAGACACTTCGCAGGGTCACTCCAGGTAAGCTGTCAGTAGAACACTTGGTTTTTAAGTCTGGATGCTGCTTACTGCTCTGGGGGTGAACATCTTGAAACATATATTGTTTGGAACTTGACAGACGTATGTCCTTACGTCTAACCTTCAGAGGACTCTGCTGAAGAACACACTGATTTGCACAGTGTTTCACATCCTCTACTCAAGTGCTCAGCCTGCCCTGGTTTCCTCTTCAGTTCTTCTTCCTGCCCTACATCACTCCTCATGAATGACTCTAGTCCCTCAGACTAGCCCAGCCTGCATTTAAGAGCCTTGCAAGCACTGGGGAAAGGGTGTCATGGTTGGGAAGAGGCTGTCCCACTGCCGAAGGGGAGGCAAAAGCAGCCACAAAGCCCTAGGAGGTCGGCATAGCCCTTCAGGGGAGAACAGGAAAGAGGCCGAGTAAGGAAGTCTGAAGCACTGGCAGCCGGAGCAGCACAACCAAAGAAGAGGGGATGGCCTCTCCTGCCAGCCTGCTGCTCTCTGCTGCAGCACCATGCTGACCTGCACTTCTTTTGGCTCTGTGACAGCACCGAAGGAAGAGCCCAGCAGAAAGCGAGTCACAGCAGCATCAATAACTAATCACCGAACTGCTGTCACTCATAAGAGCTGCTCCTATTCAGACTGCTCCAGGGCTGGGAGAATCCACTCTCCACTAGCAGGAACTAGCTGTGGAATTGATGGGAAAGGAGAGAGAAGAGCTCCCAGGTTCCTCCAGAGAACTGCATTCCGTCAAGTGCTTCATACAATAGGAGCAGAGAAACAACCTGTGCAGCACCTTCTGACAAACTTACTACACCTAATGGTTTATTCAGGACTCACTGGTGGAGATAATCTGACCATCAGATAATCTGCTACATACCTGGCATTCAGGTTTGCCAAAAATCATCACTGGCATAGGAACAAAGCAACTTAGAATTCCAGATCAAGGATTCACCCACAGAATTATCCCCAATTAACTCCTGTGGGTGCATAAACAAGTTACACGAATACGGAACACCAGGCACAGACACTTACTCTGTGAGAACAGCCATATCTCAGCAACTCACCCCTGTAATAAAGGGATTTGTTGGGGATAATTCTGTATTTAGACAAGCCCATGAGTAGAGACAGACAGCCTAGTTTCCTTCTAGTGAAGAATCTATTCATAGCCTTTAATGGAAACCTCCACATACTCTGGAATTTGCTGTTTTGCTGTACATAAGGGAAACAGCATCTTGCTCTTCCCAGAAATGAGGTAGTACTCCACACATACATAAGACTCAAGACATGCCTGAAAAACATAACGAAGCTCACAAGTCAGGCAGAATTGTAGCTGAGCCAGTCGCTTTTCCCGAGTTACATTTGTCTGCAGACCTCCATTCTGAAAAACCTCATCTCTGACCTTCCCACATTTATTCTCTGCTCCAAAGTAATGATTTGGCTAGAAGTGCAAGTCAAATACCCTCGGTTTGGGGAGCTTAACGCTCTTTGCAAGAATCAGATAGGACATATGGGACCAGAGTTAGGAGAGTGCTGAAACACGTCCAATCCTCCTCAGCTTGTACCAACACTGAGGCATTTTAGTAGGTTATACTGGGCCAGACAGCTACTTACATTAAAATCAACAGCACAAACTAACTACCAGAGATTCAAGCACAAGAATTTTCCCCAAGAAAACAACTTACAAAGGGAGCAGGCAAGGGAAAGAACCTTCCATGCTATGAGCTGCTCTAGCCTTTCATCTAAATTACAGGCAACACGGTTCTGTGATAGGTTTGACAGATCCTTCAAGAAAAGAAAAATACAATTGAAAAGCATTAGCCACCTCTCTGAGGGATCAATCTCCTAAGAACAGAATCCTGCTGCCTACCAATCTACAGAGCATATAGTAGATAATGTTCAAGCAGGCCATTATGGGCAGCTGGCACACGGTGCCATGCTCTGCACCAGAAAAACAGACAAAGCTGCGGATGAACACATGGCAGTGACACCATGGAAGTCAGGACACATCTCAGCAGTTTCAGCATTTGCATCTTCCCAAACCTGCAGGGCTGTTCAGCCTTTTCCTCCCAACTGCCGATTACTGGGGTGAGGTGCAACATGAACCACCACCTCCCATCCAATCCTTAGCGAGGCAGCAGCTCATGGCAGAGTTGTCTCCATGGCAGGAGAGCAGCACAGCTGAATCCGAACAGCAGGAACATGAACACTCCCTTTGTGGTTGAAACCAGAATAATTGACAGAAATAAGAGAAGCTGTTAGAGTAAACTGCTTCTGCAAGAAAAAGCCTCATGTTCGGTTTGCTAGGTAAGCCTAAAACCCTCAAACCGTGGCCAAGTGTTAAAAAAAACCCTTCTAAAAATGGAAAATTCATTATATCATCAGCTTCCACACTGACTGCAGAGAACACTGAACTTGGCATGAGGGAAGAGAACAAGCGGCATCTCCTGATCCAGGCCAAGTTCTTCTTCGTCACCGCCACTGCTGTCCCCAACACACACACACACCTGTGTAGCAGTCTGGTAGCTCATCACCCTTGAGCAAAACTTCCCAAGAAGCTTCCAGCTTGCCATGGTAAAGGGGGATGCACACAGGTGAACCTGGAGAAAGAAACACACTTAAGGTTTAAAAATCGGTAATTTGAACAAGATCCAGAGCCTCCAAGGTAGTTACATCATGTTGTTTTTAACCTCCAAACCAGTTCAAGACATAAAGGACCAATTTCTGCTGACGTAAGTTCATGTGCCCCGAAAAGCCCCAGGGCAACATCAGTGGGCTCAGTTCACTGGCTGCACCTTTGCTGACCCATCTCCTCTTCCCATCCTGTAAAGCACACTAGCCCAGAAAAAAAAAAAAAAAAACAAGCAGGCTTCAGTCCAAGAGATAAGGCAGGAATTTTATTGCTCCAGAGCAGCCCAGAGCAAAGGCAAAGCTAAGAGGAAGTCTCCATGGCAGAGGAGTTACTTAGACTGTGTAACAGAGTCAGGCTTTATGCCTCAGGCACTCTTATTTTTCTATAGATTCAGTGAGACAGACAAGGACTACCTACACCTGAAGGTGTTTCATTGTCCTTTTCTTTCCTTCTTGAGCAGGCTCAAATACTGCAGAACACCATGAGTTAGCTGAGGGTATGCTTTCCAAGAGCGAACAAAGAAGGTGTAAGCACAGTACACCTCAAACTCGCCCAACCTAAAGAAAGTAACTGCTGAAGGGCATCACCCTCTCCGAGCTGGTATGAAGTACAATTCACAGGTACCACTGACAGCAGAAGCAGTTCTCCGCACCAAAGTGGGAGTCTCGATATGTCTCATACATCCTGCTGGTGTTAAAGCAATCACAGTGACCTGAGTTACTGCCAGGATTAACCCAATAGTTAAAGACAAACCATCCTGTGACACTCCTGAACTACCATGGCACAAAAAACCTCCCTCAAGCCACTGCTGCTTGCAAACACTGCTAGTGTGAACAGCACAGAAACAGGCTCAGGCGCTTGTGTTTGTACAGTGGGACACCTCAGTCCCTGCTTTTCACACACCTCAATGGGGTGTCAGCACCATTGGTCATTCAGAGCTGCAATCACCTCTATCTCCTGCACGAACATGTACTACTGCCCATACTCCAAACAAGCCTTCTAACAGAGCAAGAGTCAGAAGACAGTGAAAAACACAATTAAGCACAAACCAAATCTTGCACTAGGGAAAAAAAATCTAGAGAAGGGAAAGAAACCTTAAGAGAAGCAAAAATAAGCTGAAAATAATCAGCCTCCAGAATTATTTATAGAGCTGCCTCCCAGCAGCCTAGATATTCACAGCCCTTAAAAAAGAATCAAAGGGAAGCACACAAATGGCAGCGCCAGAAGAAAGCAGCGAGCACTTCAAAGTTTACTGCTGTCACGCCACCGGCGGTTTAGGCGGTCGCCCCAGTTGTGTCCTCGGGCTGGCCAAGGGGGCCGCGCGCCGGGGGACAGCAGAGCACGGCCCGCGGGGGGACAGCGGGGACACGCGGGTGCTGGGGGCACCGTGCGGCGCCTGCGGGCAGAAGGGAGCAGGACTGGCCCTGCTGGGGCCCCTTCCCGCACCGCGCGCCCTCCTCGTGCACAGGCAGCCCGAGTGGAGACCGGCGCCGGGCCCTGGGGTCTCTCGGGCTCAGGTCTGTCCCGAACCACCTCCCGCTCCCCCACGTAAAGCGGCGGCGCCAGGACACAAAATGCAGTGAACAGCCACAGAGGAGCAGCCGCGCGCGGCCCCACGGCGCCCGTCACAGCCGGGCGGCAGCACCAGGCCCGGTCATGGCCCCGGGGCCGCCCCGGCAGCGCCGCCGGCCTCCCGCCTCCCTTTGCAGCGTGCCTCAAAAGGGCCAGTGCCTGGGCCTCCCCGGCAGCGGGACGGGGCCACGGGGGTGCCGCTTCCCAGCGCCCAAGCTGCTCCTTTTCCACGGGAATTGCCCCCCTCCAGTCTCTCCGACTGCAGCTATTCCTGCACAAACTAGAGGCTCGTGCTTCAAAATGGGCTGCCTTCCTTTTGCTTAGGTTTATAGAGCTGCTGTCCCTCTTCAGTTACACTCACTGACACCGAATCCTCAAAGCAGCCCCAAACTGAATTAAAAAAAACAAAAATAAAAACAGGCAGATCTGCAGCCAAAATACAGATCCACAAACACGCAGAGACAGGGCAGCCCGTCCCCTCACGGCCCAGAAGGTCACCCGAACACAGGCCTGTTCCCCATCGACGAGCGTCTCCACCAGGAGCACGGTGACATCAGGGTCCCTCATGTTCAACACAAGTGACAGGAGCCTTCACAGGCAGCACAGAGGCGTGCACACCGCGGTGGCTTCAGTTTTTGTTGCCCCTCCCTGAGAAGAGCTGTAATTTGCTTCCCCGCTAATGTGCCCGACGGAGAGTTTGATGCGATGAGCGAGAACGACTTCTGTGGGGAGAGCAGGGCTGAACCCACCCGCGCCGGCAGCCTCCGCTTCGCAACCCCGAGCACCCTGCAGCGCTCGCCTCTGCTAAGCAGAGCACTGATAAAAGCTAACGTGTGGCGTAACATTACTATTAGCAGCAGCCTCCAAAGCATGCGGGAAGACTGCGGGGTGACGGCGAGACGAGGACACCAGAAGCCACTGCCAAGTTCAAAGCAGGGCCCGACCAAGAGCAACCCTGCTGTGGCCACCAGGGTAGGCGGCTCAGTCGGTCTCCGCTTCCTGGTAGCCAGGATCGAGCAGGGCTTGCTCTTGCAGGATCAATGCAACTCAACACCTTGATCAAGCAGATGCTTTGCCCAGGACCAGACAGCTCCATAGGTACAAACCCTGTCAACACTCCCTTTCTTCCAAGGGGTCTCAACAAACAGCTGTGCAGGCACAAGAGGGGGGAAAAATAAAGTTCTCCAGCTCCATTTGCACCTCTCTCCTCAAATGCAGCTTGACCCCGCAGAGCTGCACTCCAACTGCAAGGCGCTTGGCACTGCGCTAGCCCCACTCTGCCAAGGAGGCTGCTCCGCTCGGCGAGGCCAACACGCGCAGCCCAGCGTTGCTGCTGGAGCAGCAGGTCAGACGAGACAACAGCCGCCTTTCAGAAAGGAAAACGCACCAAAACCTGGAAGAGTTCCTGGACAGAAGCATTTTGACGCAGGAGCCCGTGTCTGGGCCAAGCGGAGTGACCCAGGAAAGCCTCCGAGTTCAGACAAGGAGAAGGCTTTGCCACCAGACCGTTATCGAGGCAAGAAATGCCCATCCGCGTGCTGGCTCCTGAGCCGCTCTGACGCCGCGGGCACCCAGCAGCCCGGGCTCGTGGCAAGGGCTTCTAGGGGAGCTGCGAGCCCACGAGGAGAGCCCTGCGCCCCCGGGACGCCTCCTCCAGCTTCAGACACCAGCGCCTGCCTTGCCGATAACACTTAGGAAGGATGCACTATCTCTGCTTTAATTTCTCAAATTTAAGTTGCAGTTTAACACAGTTTTAGATATTCTCACCCTAGGTAAGACATTGCAAGCTTGAAGATTTCTCGTGAGCGACAAATGCCCTGCTCAGGTTCTGTTCACAATTAGGTCCTCAACCACTCCCGGAATATAAAAGAAACACAACACAAATAATCCTTTTAGAAATTTGACTAATCTCATGACAACTTGCATTAGAAATTCCCTTTTATCAGCTCCTAAATACCTGTCACTTTAATCAAGCATCACCTTGTCAGCCTAGCTGACAGTCACACCACAATTAAGAATTTACCTTTGAAACAGTCACAACTCATATTTTTCTTGGTCAACTTCAAACCAGAGAGACAACACAGAAACTTAAGCTTTGATCTAATAAAAATGGGCTTAAAGGGAAAGGAATATTGCAGTGAAACATGGACTTTCAGTGAGAGGGACTAAATAAGATGCAAAACACCAATCACCAACACATCCTGGATGTAATACTAGTGGAGATTTCTTTTAAATTTACACATCCTTACACGGCTTGCCTTTGGAGCACGGCTGTTTGATGCAGCGAGCTACAGCCTGCTCCAGGTTACTTCACTGTACAAAGATTTTTCCCACTCCTGCCAGGCCTGGTGCTGTGGGAAGAGCTCATGAGCTTAACTCAGGAAGGCCCAGCAGGGTAATGAGGATAATGAAGTTCCTGTGTGCGAGAGGAAACAGCAGCAGGAGGCTGCAGTGCTTCAGCTCATCTAGACACCCTTCTTGCATCGCCAGCACATGCAGCAGCCCCACTGCTCCTGCAGCAGCAATTGGCCTGTAAAAAAACAAGCTTCCCATCAGCTACCCCAGAGGAAGGAGAATCAGAATTCAGCTCTTTTGCTCCAGATTATTCGAGTGCTGCACAAGCAGGCCTGTCCTCTACAGAAATCCATCCCATGCCTCCAGGGGAACACCAGAGAAAAGCCAGGAATTCTGGAGTCTCCGCAAAGGCACCTTGTCCTCTTGGTCCTGTCCAACGGGAGACTTTCTCAGAGGTCAGATCTGGGGAGCTCCCAGCACCTCAGCCTGCAGCAGCAGAGCGCTGCTGCCCTGGAGCTTTGTACTTCCTTCCTGTGCTGCTTCACATTAACACACACAGCTTACGGGTGAATCCGTAGCGTCCCCGTTCGGGGGTTTTGGGTCAAACTGCACACCCTGAAAAAAAACTTCCCTGCCTCTCTGCCACCTTTCTGTTTCAGTATCAGAGATGTTTGGAGGCACACGTGCCATTGCTCTAGAACAGCTCATTGCCTACCCTTGCTACCCAACTCACATGCCAACACTGCTCTACCTTCTGCTGCCCGTTAATCTCATCTTACATAATTAAAAATAAGAGATTTGTGGAGATCCACATGCACAGATGTATTCCAGCACTTAAATCTTTATAATTTTCAAAGGCAATTCAAAATGCTTTTAAAGCAATGCAGTTCAGGCTTGCAAGCACAGCGTAACCACAGCAGAGCGAAAGGGAATCATATGGCTAAGGCGCAGACGAGGACTCCAGCCACAGGACCATTGCTCTCCTCGCCTACTGCTTCTCCAGGGGACAGCAGGTTGACTTCATGCACTCACCTGCAAAATGCCAATAATCCCTCTGTTTTGCAAGGCAAGCTACAACAGATAGCACTCACGCTCTCCATATTCACTAGCTGTCAATAGGTTAACTTCTACTTCTTTAGGAGCTCTCTATGTTGAACTGTATCACCGTCCCCCCCCTTCTCCCTCTTTACAGGTGGCAGGTTAGCACATAGGTTATGAGATGGCAACAAGGAGAAACTGCAAGAATAAACGCGCTCTTTGCCTGGAAGGACCTGGAGGCCACCACGCTCATCCCTGGGCCCTGAACACAGCCTTCACAGGAGCTCACCCGACAGCCTGAGCTCTAAGCTGCTTTTCATGCAAACTGCAATTACACTTAGCATGTCGCCCCCCTCTTAAAGTCTGCTCTGATAGGAAACGCTGACAACTTTTCACTGCAGAAATTAAAGGGGATTTTTCTCGAACGAGGCCATCCGCCTGCACAGCCTTAATCCGGCCAGCTCACATATGCTGCTGTAACTTGCACTACGCTGAATCCAATTAGGCCTCCTCAAGATATTAAAAAACATAGGGACTGCTGTGCAGGATGTATAGCAAAGTATCAAATGAAGACATGAAAACAAGCCCTGCTGCAGCATCGCTTTGCAGCCTTATTCCTGCAAATAAGCTTATACATCATAGCAAAATTAACGACCGGGAAATTTTTACGGGACCCAATGAATAGTTCATGCTAAGCTATTTAAGGCTGGAGTGAAACAACAGGAGAGAAATCTACACAGGAGACACAAACTGACATACACTTATTTGTAAATGTCTGGCAGTTATTAGTTATCCATTAAAAGCTTTTTAAATTATATTGCTCTGGCAGCATGAACAGCTACACGCTAGCTCACAGAGCAGCAGGTCACACATTAGGTTAGAACAGCAGATGAATAACCTTGAGCTAAGTAGTTGGAGGTGTCCACAAATCTGAACTACACGCACAGATTAGGTAATTGGGTATCCAGCGACTGACTCACCCAGCTCTGTTTCATCTGTTCTCTCCAGCAGCTGAAAAAAAGAGTTTCCCCTTCAGCAAGAGGGTGGAGACACCAGCCACGGCCTGCCAAGATCCATAAAGGTACTCGTTGACCTCAAAGAGCTACCAACATAAGCTATCTACCAACTCTCACTATATTTTCAGTGTTGTCCAGAAGTTCAGTCCACATATGATGGAAATCAAAGTCTTCCCTTGTCACCTTTACTGGCACAGATCTGCAATGGGCTTCGTGCAGTCTTTGTGGTCCTTTCAAAGCTGCAAGCAGAACTGGAGTCACATCCCATCACTCCAAGGGCCAAGGTAGAAAACCAGTGACTTTCAGACACGCATCTCAGTTACATAGGCAAAATGTTACACAACCACAAGAAGTGGAAGAAGAGCAACAACACTACAGAAGCAAGATATATAGAGCAGTTAAGCACATGCATCTTAATCAGAAGAGATGCTTCCAGGTTTTCCATGACAGCAACATCTGTCAGTCCCAAATTCTGCAGAAATCCTTATTTTCCAAATACCTAGGTACAGCTGCAGAGCCAGTACACAAGTTATCTGAAAGACAAGCAGGGTAGATCACGCCAACTCTCCCCACGCACATGCAAAAGGCTGTAACTTCGCAGCACCAAAACTGCTGCTGGAAGAGGATGCACCAGCTAAGAACCACAGACCCTCGGGAATCAAGTCTGCCAACTTAAGAGAATCTGGCAGTCTGGCTCATCATAATTCCACACGATTGGAATGCATTTTAAGATCTAATGCAACATGCCTGTTTTCTGGCAGTAAGTTATAGCCCTGGAGTCAAGCGATCCCAGCTCCATTCCTGTCTCAACTACGCACTTTAGCATGGCCCTGGGTAAAATACCTAACGGCCAGTACCTTTGCAGAGTAAGCAGCATTTCTCCTGCCAACAGCATCCTGGAAGTCACTCTCTCCTCTCTGAAACTCTTATATTAAGAATCTCATAGGAATTAGGAGTTATATTTACTTAGTGCCCAACACCACACACTGCTACTTGAGCTACACCTGCCAAGTTCAGAGGCTTTCCCGGTAAGTGCAAAGCCCCTTCGGGAGGGTAGGGCACTCAGCACCAGCCCACGTAGCCTCCGCTACGACCCATTCCGCTCCAGGGTTGAGAGGGGAAACTTCCCAGCCCCTGCTCCAGGCAGGACGCGTCGGGTTGGCACAGGAAGGGTCGGCCTTTCGCAGCCACCAGCACTCCAAGCTGCAGCACCTGCTCCTCATCCCCACGTTCCCTGCGGCCTGTTCTTCTCAAGGGGGCAGAGGGGGGAAATCCAACAGTATATTGAAAGAAAATAATCGTAACAAAAACAAGGAGCGGGATAGCGTGGCGTAGGGGGAGCGTGACCTCATAAAATGCAGGATCGTTACCCACAGCACCCAGGGACTCTTTAAGGGCCGTAAGGAGCGGCGTGGGACACGCGGACACCGCCGTGCCCGAGCGCGCGGGGCTCCGCGCCGGCGGCCCGGCCGCAGC
>VZSV01000185.1:405267-446496 GCA_013398735.1 Nothocercus julius | reverse complement strand
GGCCCTGCCTGCTGGGCGAGGGCAGCCGCTGGCTCCTCCCGGCTTCGCGCCCCCACGGGGCAAGGAGAGCGGGGCGGCGACTGCCCGCGGAGGGGCCGCGGCCCCGGCGGCCGTGGGGATGCGCGGGGAGGCGGAGCTGCGGGTGGCCGTGCGCGGGCAGCAGGAGCCGCCGAGTAACCCCCGCTCGGCAGAGCGTTGCGCAGCTCTAAAGAAGCCCCCTGCCCCCGGAGCCCGGCCGCTGCCTTGGGTCGTGGCAGAGGAGGCGCCGGCCGGGCTCCGTCGCGCCGCGTGCGGCTGCGCTGCCGCGGTGACCGTCTCTGGCACCGCTCCTTCCCCACCAGGGAGTTCCTCGGGCGCACACGGCTGGGTCTTGGTGATCTCTTAGCCCCCGTTCTCGGGTTGTTCGTGCTCCCGAGGGCTTCTGCGGAGAGGTCAGGGCTCAGCACGGAAGATGGGCCCGTCTTCTGCGGACGGTTGCATGAGGCCCTTGCGGGCGGCGCGTTGGCTGCGTGAGGTGTCTTCAGCCTGCGCTTCCCCCTAGGACCCTCTCCTTAGGGTCCCAGCCAGGTCCAAGAGCACTGGCCCACGGGCAGGTATCTGGGCTTATCTGGGAGGAAATTCCCTTTCCAAATGGAGAGACAAATAAATGGAAAAGAAAACAGCAGGGAGGTAGATGTTTCCATGTGGTCACAAATTTCCCCGGGGGGCTCTGTTGTGACAGGCACGGGGAAAGAGAATGGAGTCTCATTTGGCTTGGTGCTGTCACTGACCTCGGTGGCCAAGTTCAGGGCCTCCTATTAGATTCCCTGAGATAGGAAGAAGTTAGGCTGGATGTGTGGAGGGGAGGAAGATGCATGGAGGGGATGAAGAGTCTGCCTGATAAAAACAAGGCAAGACCGGTGCCCTAGTGCAGAACTGAACTGTCCATTGCTGGGAACCGTCCATCAGCTTCCTCCTCACCCTGATCTGCTCCCAGCTAAGTCTGGGCTTACCCTGTTGCTCTAACGCTTGAGAAATTCAGAGCTGGGTGAGAGTTGCTGAGACTGCAAGGGTGGAGGGAGGAAAGTCCTGTGAGGCAATGGCAGAGATGGTGTGGTTTTGGAGCAAGGAGAAATCAGAGGAAGTGCCTTGGTGACACACCGTGCTCGAAGGTCTGCTCAGGGCAGGTAGGGCTGAGACATTGCTCACTCTCAGCCTTCAGTGGTGGGATCGGTGTGGATGTGCTGGTTCTGCTCTCAAAAACGAGAGCAGGAGAGCAAGGCCAAAGGAAGACCTTGCTCAGTAGTCAGACACGGCCCCAAGCCGTGGAAACCTGGGCCCTGCAGGTCTGGGCAGCTCCGCTCCACGGTCTGCCGAAGGAAACAAGAGAACAGACAGTTCAGCTGCTTCCCGTCTGGAAGACGGACACAGGTCTGGGAGCAGAGACTTGACCGAGAGTTCGTCACCACGCAGGAGCTGAGCGACACTATAAAAATCTAAGCTGATCTCTTCCTGCGTCCTCAGGGATACTTACATAGTGGATCACCAGGTGGGGAAAAAAAAAAGCAGCAGAAAAGTCTGAAGACAGGAGAGGAAGCAACAACCCAGCAGCAGGGCGGGGATGAGAACAAGAGAAACGCACACAAAGAAATCCTCATCCGCCTTCAGTGCCTGGAAGGGTGCGGATGCTGAGCTCTGGATGGGAGTGCCTGCTAAAACGTGCCTCGTCTCCTTGTCCTGGCGCATGCGGATGGGTGTCCTGGCACTCTTGTCTGAGGCAAGCGGCTTGCGTGGGTGCAGCTGCGCAGCCAAGGCCTCTGCCCCATGCGGGCTGGCTGGGGATGGGGATGTGGAGAGGTGCTAAGCGCGACGAGCAGGAGGAGGGATACAAAGAGGACATCTGTGATTGCCTGGCATGAAGCCAGCTCCGTGCTCACCCACTTTGCATCGAAAGATGAAGGCGTTAGCATGGCATAGCACGGTGGGAGCCCCCAGCTTCCCAGAGAGCCGACGCGGCCGCTGAACTGGGCCCGTGCCTCTCCAGCATGCATCGGGTGTAGCCTCCTGGGTGGAACTGGCGCTTGGATTTTGTGCTGTTCCTCTCCCAGATGATTCTGAGCAAGATGAGGCATCTCCTGGTGCTTTGGTTTCTCCTTCCCTCAAACAAAGACAGTGCTGCTGACTCTCCTTGGGGCCGGCATCACTGATAAAAGCAAGTGACAAGAAGGGCTTGGCTTTCTAACCACATTGTGAAAGGGTAATGCTGGCGGCTGCTTTTCCTTCTGCTTCTTTGTAGCCAGCCCCTGCTGGGAGAACACAGCCGGTTGTCCCGGATCTTGGAGCCACGCTCACTTCCCAGTATTAAGGTCGTGTCTGCGGCAGCCCCTCCGCCTCCCCTCCGGCCGCCTGTGTCCGTGGGCAGCCTCACGGGCCGGCGGCACCTTGCCTCTGACGGCAGGATCTGAGCGAGTGACACGTTTCTGCGGGGTCCAGCCCCATTGCGGCACGTCTCCGAGGTGCCAGCAAGACAGGGATGTTCAGCGGGCACCAAAAGGCAGGGCTGCTGCCTCGAGCCGAGCTGAAAGCTGTCAGCGAGGAGCACTCGGCTTTGCTGGTGCAGAAGATAGGGATTTTTTGTTGTTGTTTCTGGGATTTGAGAGCAGACAGAAATGCTGAAAACAGTGTTACAGAGCGCCTGCGGAAAAGGGAGCACTGCCTGGAGCCCGGAGCTTGGAAGTGGAGTTTCCATAATAACAAAGGATTAGAGCGGGAAAATGTGCACACAAGTATAGGGCAGCAGTCAGAGATTTCTTTGTGTCCCACAGACACATGGATAGATCATGGAACATAAATATCTGTGCTGTCAGGCACACACACACGTACGCACACACTCCCTAATCCCTTTCCTACTGGTATGTCAGAGAAAGCTATTTCTGGAACCTGAAATCTAGGTCAAAAAGAAGGAGAAAATCTGAAGGGAAAGACAACAGTCTCTGCCTTCAAAGGCTGTATGGGGTCAGGCCTGGTTGATACGATTAGCAAGGGGGCCTCGGTGCTGCTCAGCCTGAACAATGTGTCCTGCCCTGTTGGGTTGTTTTTTGTTCCTTAGTGTTCAGACTGGATTTTCCCCCATAAAGCAGAGAATACCGTGCTCCAGACCCGGGCAGCCCCCGGCGTGGGCAGCTGAAAGAGGCAAGGAGCAGACTTCACCTTCACACACGAGCACCGTTAATCACAGCCCACAGGAAGGGTGTACGTGCCCTTCCCTCGCAAGCCAGAGAGTAATAATAAAAGATATAAAGAAGACCAAAAGAGCAGGCTGAGGGCAGAAGACCCGGCTGTCTTCTGCTGCCTCTGGGCAGTGCGTATGGCGCGGGATGCTCTGGGGACCCGGCTGGGGCTTGGCAGAGCTCAGGCCACAGTGCAGCACGACATGTGAGCAGCTCTGGCAGCTGCTTGCAGGAGTGTGGGTGGCTGTACCAGCCTCTCGCGTGGCGCTGACTGGGGTCAAGGCTGGGCTTGCTGGAAGGGCTGATCTCTCTCAAGCTGTTTCTGCTCTGGGTGCTGCAGTTCCCTTGCTGGGATGAGTTCAGGGCTTGCAGCTCCTTCTCTGCCACAGCTGCCATCACTGGGGGCAGCGACAACTGGAGAACTGGAAGGTCACTTAGTGACACCCTTTGGGCAGAGCAGCCCATTTTCAGGTCAACAGAGGCAGGCCCTGGTCCAGGAGGAGGAACAAGAGCTGGCTTGCTGGCCTCTGGGAAAGACATTTGCACCTAAGATCCTTACCCCGTGGGCACCTGGGCTTTCTGGGAACACTGATAAATCCCAGGACAGGCTGCTCCCATCTGAGCAAGGGCAATGTCACCAGAAGGCAACTGGAGGGCTAGGGAGAGCTCGAGTAGGAACCGGCTTGCTCTGAGTTTTTCCTGCTGTCACTGGAGCGCTCTTGAGAGGCTGGGCTGGGATCTCCCCACTGGGGACTCTCACCTGGTTTTGCTGCGCCTTGCTCACCTCCCCGCTTTCCTTCTTATTTTTCTCCTGGACATAATGTATTTCAGAGCTCTTTCAGCACAGTGCTCTGTCCTTAAGCAGACTATTAAGCAAGCAATTCCCGGTGATGCTTCTAATAATAAAGAACTGGGGCTAGGAAGCCCTTTGTTAATGCGGAGGATTGGGAGTGGCTGTCAGCAGAGCCTGGCAGTGAGATGAATCGGTTGCACTGGGACTTGGCGTCTCCTGCTTTGCAAGGCACAAAGCTTTGTTTAGGGCTGATCAAGGCAGCTCATCATCTGTCTTGCTGGCTGTCAACTGGGAGCTAATGGCCTCCTAACATGCAAGCCACACGCAGATCACTGGGAGGACCTGGAGCCACGCGGCTGGCTGGAGGTGTGACGGCTCCCAAGCCTCTCCCTGCCCTGCCTAGACCCAGAACTTACAGCTCTCCTCAAGAACGGGCTTGCTGTGTGTCCTCAGCTGCTGACTGAATCCCATGACACTGATTAGCTTTGTATTCGAACCACCCCCCCACCAATGGCTTCCTCAAAGATGAGAAATCGTCTGTGTCAGGCCCGTGGTTATTGCTGCTGATGCCTCTTCAGGATACTTCCATACAGACAAGAAGCCCAGTCCTCCTCTCCGTGAGGACAGGACCCGAGCAGTGCAGGAAGGTGTCTGTGGGAAGGGAATGGGGTGCGGAACGACCCTTAGGCCGGCCGTCGAAGCCCACCCGGTCTGCTGCACCCGCTCCTCTGTACTTGTCTGCGTTAATGCAGAAGAGCTGAGAAGCACCAGGCTGAGCCTTGGGAGGCTCTCGCTGGATGTTACAAAAGTGACAAAGCGCCAGCGATGCACTCGGGCATCTGCGAGAGGAACTGCGACCAGGTGGCTGATTAAAGGTGTGACTGCTGTCCGCATATGCCTGCCGCTTTCCACACACAAACACAGATGCTCCTCTCCGCTCCCCCTTCCCTCCCCGTCAAATCTGCTCCCTAGCAAAGCCCCAGCAGCCGGTGCGCGGAGACAGAGGATGCTCGGAGTCAGCTCAGACGCGGGGGGCCTGGGCACGTCCCCGTGGGCAGGAAGGCCTGGAAGAGGGCAGCTCATAGAAGGCTTGACGGTTGCCATCGCTCCCCCTTCCCATTCCCGCTGTCAGTGCGCTGGGCTCCCGCCCGGCTCCCACCAAAAGCAGCTCCAGAGCAGGGCCGTGCGCGTGCCGGCAGCTTCACCCAGAGGGACACGGTTCTCAGATCCCCCCCAGAGCTCTGCGCATGGGCACCAGTGTCCTGTTCATGCCAAGAGCAACCCGTCCTGCTGGCCGCAGTGTCACTGTGGGTGACAGGACTTGCCGTTTGTCCCTGCTTCGCTAGTGATACCGTGCAACCCTGGCAAGAGCCCAGACTCCTGCTCCGCCTGCCCACTCTGGTGTCTGCTGGGCGCCACGTCCGAGCACGGTCATGTCTGGGCATCAGAGAACCACCTTTTCCAAGCGGAGTTCCCAAACCTGTCCTGGGAGTCAAACAGCCTCCTTTTGGCACACCACCCTCCACCCTGTTGTAGACAGGGTGATTTTCTATGGCCAAAGCAACATGCAGGATTTATACACTGAGAAGGCACGAGCTCAGCGCGGCCTGACCGGGGGCGAAGGCTGCCGTGCTCGGCGCTGTGGAGCAGCAGCTACGGAGAGCAGGAGCGCTGGGCGTGGGGGCCCTCAGCTCCTCACCCCTGCCCCGCGGGGCACCTGAGCCTCTCCACGGGGACACCGGCGCCTGGCAAAGGAGCTGAAAGGGGCGCAGGGAGCTCGGGAGAAAGCAATGCAAAAGCAATGCTCATTTAGTGGCTTGGAGGAAATGATCCTCCTCCGGCCTCCCGTGGAAAGGTGGAGGCTTTCTCTTCTCGGGAGCGTGCTGGTGGCACAGCCATCCCCCTGCCGCCTCCCGTGCAGCTCCTCTCCGGAGAGCTCCCTGCTCCTGTACGCGGCGAGGCCTTCGTGCCCCTGCAAGGCCACGCTGGCACCACAGCTTCGCTCATCAGGACCCGTGGGCTCTGCTCAGGGCTTTGGGACTCATTACCGGAGGAAGAACTTCCAGAGTAACCAGCCGTGCTGTTGTGTGCAGCCCTCACACGCGTTTTCCAAGGGAGGCACAGGCCCCTGGGGACTACCTAAGCCACTGCTGCCGATGGCCTTTGTGGTTCACCTGCCTGCAGGAATCCTCGGTGGCCCTGGGCTTGCTCGCTGGCGGAGGACGCGCAGCGCTTCTGTAAACACAACGGCTGCACGGACGCGGCCTCCAGGCCAGCGCTGCGCTGCGCCCGGGGCTGGGCTGCCAGCACCGGCGGATTTGGGGGTGAGGTGGAAAAGCCCCTCTCCCCTCACCGGCTTCCCCAGCGCCAGAGCGAGCGGCTCCGTTCTTTATGGGGCTTTTGGAGGCGAGAGGGCTCAGCAAGCCGGAGCTCCCGCCCCCGTGTCCCGCTGGGCCCAGAGGCGGCTCTGCGGCGAGGCTGGGAGCTGCCTGTGGCAGCGCCCGCCCAGCGGCCGCGGAACATCCGCAGGGGGAGGCTGCCTTCAGCCTCTCCCGTTCGGAGTCACTCCTGACTCACGGCCCAGGGAGAGGCCAGGCTTTTGTCCAGCACTGTGATTGCTGCTCAGAAGAGGAAGGCCTGTGTGGGATGAGCAGCGCCCCGCGCAGCGCCGCAGGGCAGGCAGGGCAGGGCGCAGCGCTGCTCATGGCGCAGGGCCGCGGCGCACCGGAGCCGCGGCGTGCTGGCCTCTGCGGCTCCGAAGGCCTCGCTGGTGCCTTCAGATTTAGAGCAAGACGTGGTTTCAGCCCGTGTCAGAGCTGCTTGGATCAGGGCCTCTGGTCTGATACCCGTGATGGGAGAAGGGCAAATACTAAGAGATGCATCATAGACATCTGTGTGGCAGCTGTGAGTCAGCACGTCTCCAAGCCAGGAGGGACCTGGTGCCAGGCCTGCCAAGGAACAAGCTCCGCGTGTCCCAGCAGCAGAGGACTTCCAAGGAAGGCTCCTCTCCAGGCAGCTGCAATGGAGGCGGCAGCCGCAGGGCCGGGTGCAGCCCCGGTGACGCTGCTCTCCGTCCCCGCTGCCTCGTCAGCCCTGGCCCCTGGGCAGGGCGAGGGAACGGGGAGCCCCGCGCGTGTCGCGCTCTGCCTCCGCAGGGCGCTGGGCTAACGCCTGCGCGTGGCGGGCGCCTCTGGGAGAGGCCCCCGTTGGCACCACAGCACCGGGGCCTCGGTCCCGCGCTCGGGTCCTCGTCCCCTCGGAGTCCTGCCTGCTCCCCTCGCGCTCAGCTAGCAGGAAGCCCCACCAGACCCCGCTTGGGCTGCTGGCCCCAGCAGCCCAGCCCCGCTGCTGGCGCTGCTGAGAGTCTAGAGGGGGCCAACTGGCACGGTGACCGCACAGCCCCCATCTCTGGGCCTGGCTCTGGTGTCCTGCCTTTGGGGGAGCCTGCAACAGAGTTCATGGGGAGCCCCGATGCCTTGTGACTGCCCCATCGCTGAGGCACAAGGACAGATGTCTTTTGCTCTCCTGGCTGAAGGGGCTGCCGAGATCAGGATATGCTTGGACCCTGGCTGGGGAAATGATGCAGGGCCTCTGATACCCACTTTTGTTTCCAAGGATTTTGCAGAAAGGTCAAACCTGCCAGCTGTAGCCCGGACTTGGGGAATGACACTTTGATTTCTGGTTGAGAGAAGGAAGAAGAGCAAGGTGGCAATCCATAGGCGTCTCCACGGCTGCTTGGCCCCTCGCCAAGGCTTGCAGGAGAAAGGCAGCTTCCCTGTGCAAGATTCCGCCTGCTCCCTCAGCCCCACAGGACCTCAGCCCAGCTGGCCGAGACAGCCGTCAGCGCTCCCCATCCTCCCAGGGTCCCCAAAAGGGTAAGGAGGATGTCCCTGAGACCCCGTCTTGGCTTGGCTGGGCCAAGGGACAGCTCTCCTGGCCTCCTACGGGCTGCATTAACTGTGCAGGCCAGCTGCCGTCTGCCATTCCAGCCTCCGCATCTGGAGACCCAGAACCATCCATCCCGCCGCGTGCACCGATGCCCTCCTTCGCCAGTGCAGAACAAGCACAGAGGCAACAGGATCTCCCTGCGCAGCCACAAAGTTCCTGGCCATCTGTGGCTGGAGATGGCTCCTGCAGTAGCCGAGGACAGCACCTTGCACAGCCAGCACCTTCCAGGCAATCCGCCCCCGGCGGCCCCATCCGCGGGGCCCCGCGCCCCTTGGTCCTGCCCCGCGTGCCCGAGGCGCTCGCGTGGCGCCCGCGCTGGCACTCACTGCTGTTGCTGGGCAGGGTCCTGCTGCGGCCGAGGCTGCCTGCCGGCGGCGGGGAGATGGAGCGCACGGAGCCCGCGTCCTCCTCCTGCGAGCAGCCCGCCTGGATGGCGCGGAGGTAGCTGTGGCTCCGGGAGCGGAAGTAGCTGGGCAGCGGCAGGTCCAGCACCTCCACGGCAGCCGATTCGGCCTCGCTGTACGTAGAGTCGCACACGGCCTCGTACTGCTCGCCCAGCTCTGGCTCTGCTGCCTGCACGGGAAGAGGGACAGGGCCAGTCACCCGCTGCGTGCGGCCAGGCCCCTTCCCCTTCTCCTTCCCCTCGGGAATCGGCCTCCCTCCTCCAGGAGCTCTCTGTCCCCCGGGGCTGCTGCTCTTTGTAAGCGGGGTTCAACGCTACGTTGGCAGGACTGGGGCGGGTCGTGGCCCACGCTGGCTGCAGAGCGGCGCTCCTGGTTTCTCTGCCACGGGAAAGGGCGGACGGGGGCCCCCTCCAAGGCAAGAGCCTGCCTGTGGAGCAGGAGGCACCACCACGCTGCCTGGGAAGCTCCCCCGTCTCGGATGGAAGGGAGCTTTGAGGGAAGGGACCCCGCTCCACCTCTGACAGGTCTCCCAGCTCCTGCTGGAGCCCAAAGCCCCTCCGCAGGACCCCATCAGGTCACCTCCTGGGTAGGGGGACATGCTTAGCCCAGGGCCACCTGGACCTGTGCTGCGTTGCCGCTCTCGGGAATGCAACCCCAGCCCTGTCCGGGCTGAGGGACCAGGAGGGGGCTGGTGCTGGGTCGAAGCACGGTGTGTCCCGAGCAGGAGCAGCTCTGTGGCCTGCTTTTGCTGCCACCCCAGCTTCTCCCTCCCACACCATGCCACCCTGTTCTCCACGGGCAGCACCTCGTGAAACTTCAGCTCAGGAGAGGCTCTCCAGCCAGCCTAAAACAGAGTGTTTTGAAATACGGATGCTGAGAGATTCTGTCGCCCACGCCCCTCTCTCCTGGCCCTGTCTTAGGCCTCAAGAACAGTATGCCTGGTGTTGGTGGCTGGAGCCTTTCTCCAACGGCCACGAGGTTTAGCTCCAAAAGCTCATGAGTGTCCACCGCAAACTGGTGCTCCCTAGCCCCCTCCCAGGAATGGGGCAAGTCAAGCTCTCCGGCTGCCTAGAATGCCTCAGGTTGGAGAGACCTTCCTTCTGCTCTTCCCACTGGCTCCTGGGTGAAGGCTGAGCCCAGCGCCTGCCTGCGCACACCAGGCAGTGCTCCAGGGGTGACCCAAGAAAGCTCTGTGAGGAAGGAAGAGGGAAACACCAGCGGGACGGTACCTGCTCTCCATGGGTAAATATCTGAGGGATAAGTGAGGGGGGTCCAAAGATCTGGAAGAAAGAGTTGGAGAAGGTTAAAGGCCAAGAACAGGGGAGCCCCTCACACACACAGCCACTGCACAGGGACTGAGGACGATGGGTGTGGACGGCCCTTTCTCTGGGGCCACGACTGCTGACAGCTCAGTACAAACTTCTGAACTCGTGAGACACCAAGCGAGGTGCTGGTGTGGCCCGGCACCACTCGGGCTCCTCAGACAGCGGCACAGACACGGCACGGCACAGCTCCACGGGACGCCTCCGAAGCGCAGAGGAGGTGCTGATGCGCTCCGCCTGTTGTATGCACCGTACAGAACTAGAGAGATACACAGGGCACACCTGGACTCTGACAGCAGGAACACAGTGCTGCAAGCCCCCTCGGCGCGTGCAGGGGCTCTGTGCTTGTGGGGCAGGGGCTGCGGTGGCTCCCATTTAGCAGGCCAGCTTAGCTCCCAGTACTGATCTGGCCAGCACCTCAGCTCCCTCCCTGCAGTGCCGCAGGAGTTCAGTGGCATGTCCAGGAGAAGGGACGGGTCCCCGCAGGCTGCACATGACACCTGAAGAGTGGATGGGCACCTGGAGTGCTCCACGGCAGGAAATTTCCTTGGCCATCTTGCTGGGTGTTGGGCTGGCCAGCTCACTGCTACCTCCCCGCTCTGCAGTCTAGGAAGAAGCCACATGGAAGTGATACTCCCTTGTCTCCATACTAAAGCCACAGCACACCCTCGGCATTACAAGAGATGCTTGACAGACACTGTGCTGCCGGTGGGGCGAAATCCCTTTTCCTCCTCTCCAGTCAGTTCCTTCCATCCAAGTTCTGCAGAGCACATCCATCCTGTGAAGTCTTCACTACATGAGCTGCCCAAAAGAAGACGAATCCCGGTTCCAAGTGTACTCAAGGTGAAGGGGCTTGGGTCTGGGGCCTGCTTCATGCGCCTCCACAGAGAGGGGCAGCTCAAGGTGTGGATATTGGGGTCAGCAAATGGTCTGTCAAACTACTAGTTCCCTTGTTGTAGAAGGCAGATGCTGACATGCACAGCAGAAGAACTCCAGATTTCCAGAAGTTTGCAAGGTGGAGCTCATTTGTCATAAAACCAAGTGCAGCGGACTTGTCTTGCAGAGCTGGAGGTGCTCCTGGTTAGGACTCTAGTGTCTGCCTTGACGGAGGGCACACAAAAGTGAGGGTGAGGGAGGAACTGCCTCCAGTGCTCACAGTGTCCAAGGACAGGTCAGAGCTTCCAAAAGATCAGACCGGGACAAGCACACAAGGTGGACGTACTAGGTCTCTCCTGAATCAACAGAAGCATCTATGGGGGCTTCTAAATCCCGCTCTGGCTGCAGCTGGAGCCCTTGTTCTGGAGAAAGGCAGATACAGCGCAAAGGACACCAGCTCACACCTGACCAAGCACGCCTCCTGCATTACCAGGCTAGGACTCCGCATCTTGAAAGCGGTGATTGACTATGCAGCTCCTTGCATATCACAGGCAGCTTAGACCCTTCACCTCCAGGAGCCTCCTGATGTTTTTATTTGGACTCAGCTACTAGATGGTAACTTTGGGCTGGGGGAGAGCACAAATTCAGTGTGTCTGCTGTCTCACCCTTTCCTTGAGGTGGCCTGGCTTCAGACACAGGTTTACACGCAAAGCACAAGAGTACAATGGTCCGACCTCTTTCTCTGTGCAATGAAACAGCCAGCACATTGTTGCTGATGTACAAAGAACAAGACTGACCACAAGGAACAAGTACAGCAATGCTCTGTGCCCTTCCCCAGAGCTCTCCACAAGCGGCTCCAGCCACACAGATGGGAGTAACAGCAGGAGAAACCAACCTGTGAGTGGGAGCTGGAGAGACCAGGCTGAGACAAATGTGGACTCAGAGCCCCATGCATCTGTATGGGGTGCCAGGGCACACATCTCACAGCTCCTCCATGCTCTGCTTCATGATATCCAGCCCATTTCTTTAGCCATTGGGTTGTGCTGCCTTCCTTGCTCATTGGGCGCTGGCAGTGTGTGGGGATGACACTCTGGAGCAGCTCAGAGTGGGGCATGCGTGTGCACACATTGCCACGTATACTCACGTGAACAGAGACTTCACATGGAACAGTCCCTGTCCCAGGGCTGAGATTAAGCAGACAGGACCTATGCACTCAGCAGCCCTGAGCTTTACCCATCACGATGAAGGTCTGTGCAGGGCTGCAGTACCTGTAGCCGTGGCTAGTGTGACTTCAGCTGCACCAGCAGAGCTGAGAGGAAGCAAAATCTACAGCAAGAGGGGTCCAATATGAACCAGAATTAAGGAGCTGACCCTGAGGCTTTGGCAAAGCTGCCAGAGGCTAGCTTGCCCATTACTGGAGTGCAGCCAGAGCCTTATTTTGTAGAGGGAGAGAAATGGTCCTGCGTCCCCTTAGCCAGCCCCCTTCATCTTTCAGGGTTGGGTGCGCTGGTGCAGCTGGGTCCAGCTTTCCAGCATCTCACCTGGCTGATGCAACTGGACTCGTTGACGCTGTCAGAGATCTGGTTGTATTCTTCCTCCCAGGTTGGGAACTTTGGAGGTAGGAGTATCTCGACAGAGTCCAGGCGGTCCAGACTCCTGCCGGGAGAGAGAGCAGGGTGTGAGGAAGCATGTGCACAGCGAGGGCAGCGCTGGGGTGGTGTGCTTGCACGCTATGGGCCGGCTGGGCCACACCACCCTGTCCAGCGGCACCGTCTCTCAGGTGTGGGTGTGCCAGTGTTGGGCACTGATTTCATGGCCTGACCCTCTTGGGAGCTCCTGGAACAGAGGGAAGCACTTTCCTACCTTGCCAGCCCATGGTTTCAATGCTGGTCTGGCACACGACTGAAGGGTTTCTTGAGCTCAAGAGGAGGAGAGAGGACAGGACCTGGGACCCCACGGCAAGGAATGCACTGCAGGTGCCAGATGAGTCCAGTCTAATCCCAGGGAGCACAGAGCATGTGTGCCAACCCTCGTGGTCACTCCAGCACAGGCTGAAGTCAAAGAATCCAGATCTTTCCCACTCAAACTGGCTGGAAGGGGTGGGGCGTGGGATGGGAAAAGGCTTTTCCATTATATTTTTGTAGACATTTGATCTGAAAACACCCACAGGACTTTATTATTATTATTATTATTATTATTATTATTATTATTATTATTATTAGTAGTAGTAGTAGTAGTAATAGTAGTAGTGGTGGCAATAAACAAGAGATTATCAGGAAGAGGGTCAAGACCAACCGATTGTGAGTAGCGGCTTTGCTGGAGCAGAGGGGTTCAGTATATGCCGAACACCTCTCTCTGCAGACTCTGGGGAGCCACCGTCCCGGGTGCCTCCCCATGGCGGGGGGAGAGCCTGGCGGCCAGCCCTGCCCTGTCCTCTGCTGAGAGCCGGGCACACAGGGGCTGGGCAGGACGCCGGCGGGACCGGAGAGACGTGGGGCGGGTGGGACTCAGCGCCACTTCAGAGCCACTGCGACACCCTGTGTGTGGCTGAGGGAGCCTTTGTCACAGACCAGGGGTGCGTGTGACAAGCTGCCACCTTGAGCACGTACCCTGCGTGTTAGCCCAGTGCAGTCCTTTATGAACACGTGAAAGGTGTGGGCTCTGCAGGCACGGCCGGAGTCCCTGGGCACGTGGCAGGGCATGCTGCATGCATGGGAGGTGACATGTCTAGCCGTGCCAGGCTAGGTGAGCTGCTGGGGAGCCCCCTTCCGAGTTGCCTGTGGCCCTAACAGAGCACTGTCGGGGTGAACAGTCCCTCCTTGTTCGGAAATGTCACGGGGTGCAAGACGTCTGTCCTTCATCAGCCTGGGCTGGTCTATGTGCTGGGGGCCTCCCCTCACCTCTGCATCCTCCCCCAGCTTGTACAGCCTGACCAGTCACTGGTGGTGACAACGCCACTCAGGCGGCCACGGCAGCCGCTCCCCAAGAGCGGGGCTGTGTCGCCTGCCGCCGCCCGCTGCGCAGCCAGAGCACGACCAGCCAGAGACACAGATCTGCAGAGCTGGGAGCACCGTGGCCTGCGGAAGAGACGGCAGGGCTGGGGCTCCGGAGGGCAGCGAGCCTGCTTGCCCTGCAAGGGCTGAGTCCACGGAGTGCCAGGGCGGGACAGGAGTCCTGTGCAGTGGGACAGACCCCAAGGAAGCCCTGTGGCACTTCCCGTGTCTTCTGGGCCATGAACAGGAGTGGGGAGCAAGCCCTTCAATGGAGGAGACACCCGGCCCGCAGGAGACCTGGTGCTGAGCCTGGCCACCCACCAAGGGCCACTGCCTGCGCTGGGCCCTGGACTATCCTTTGAGTGTGTCATTCCCCGTCGCGGGAGAGGGTCTCACCCATAGGCTTGCTGAGCACCTCACGGTGCGAGTCAGGCACGTCCTGGGGCAGGACGTGTCCCGGCCAGGCTTCACATGCTGGCTTGCTGGACCTCACCCCCGATTTAGCTTCATGGCCTGGCTGTGGGGAAACCGAGTCAGAAAGCAGGTTGCAGTTTTGTCCAAAAGAGCAGAGATCCTGTCATGGGGCTAGGACCCACTGGTGACCGGGGATCCTGTCTCACTCCTCTGCATCTGGGCAAGACTGCTGCTCTCTTTCTCTTGGAAGTCCCACCTATCTTGAGCTACAGATGCAGTGATTCTTGGCCGGTGGTGATTGGAGATGAGGTCTGCAGCGCCTGCTGAGGGAAACTGGTTCCCTGTGCTAGTTGTGCGGCGCTCCGGTGAGCACCTGCCCAGCAAGGACTGCAGATGGTGCTGCCGATGCTTCCCCGCCCGCCCGTCTCGGGCTGCCTGTCCCACCAGCGTGAGCCTGGTGGGGGACCCCAGCCCGGCCTCACAGCAACCGAACCAGCCGCAGCATCCGGAGAGGGATGTGAGGGAGGGAGGAAGCTGAGGGGTGGTCGGCAGATGGCAGCCGTGCTCGCGCGCCAGCACGGGACTGCCGGGGAGCCGTCCTGTGCCAGGCACAGCGCTTGAAACGCTCGCTCGGCACGCGCCCAGCGCAGACCTCGCTGCCCCTGGCCGAGGCCCAGGGGACAAGCAAGCCGGGACTCTTGCCTTCGCTCACAGAGCGAGAGAGCCAGGAGCTGACAGGACTTCTCCGTTTCCCGGAACAAGATCAATCCTTCCACTGAGTCTCTTGCTAAGGCCTGCGCGCTCTCTGAGATGGGCGCTCCTGAATCATTCCCTGAATAACGGGCCATTTCCCACACAACTGCGTCCATGGGCTCAGCTGGCTCTGCCCTCCCTGCGAGCCGCACCGCTCCAGCCCCCTGCTCGAAGCTGCCCGTCTGCGAGCTCCAGCCGGACGCCACAGCAGGCCAGAGGAGCGGGAGTTTCACCCCCTGATGGAAGTGACCTCAATAGACAACTAACCCAGGCAGGAGTGCTCTGACTCTCCCAATCCGGGCATCTCTAAGTCCTCAATATTTTACATGAGGGACCCTTGGATCCAACTCCTCTTCCTCTCAAGTATGTGTGAAAGCAAGAAATAGGGATGGGCTCGGAGCAACCATTTCCCGGGCTCCCTGCAGTTAATTTTGCTCTGGTCTGAAAGAGGCATCTCCTCAGCGGTCTGATGCCACCATGAAGGGATTCCATGTTGCCTGCTGTTCCCTCACTTCTCTCTGGATATATTTGCTGAATCATGAGCAGTTCACTTCCTGCGGCTGCTCTTGCTGTGTTCCACATCCTCACCTGAGCCCCAGCACGTCCCCGCTCAGTCAGAACCCGTTACAGCCCCTCGCTACCTTCTCGCAGGCAGCAGGGGAGGCGGCGAGGAGGTGAGGTGGCTACCTTGTGTGCTCACCTGCTGTATGTTGCACATCACCACAATCCATGTGTTTCATACGGACCCTGTGCTGCAAGAACCCAGCCCCTTGCCCAGCACACACATTTATTGTGTGCCCTTTGCTCTGCCATCTACAGCAAACCAGGTTAAATCTTCCTCCTGGAACATCTGGTCTCGGGCCTTTCAGCTTGCCTCTCCTGGCTGCAAGACACTATTCCAGCTAATCTCCCCATGAGGCACCTTCTGGCTGGTGCCAGAGCTCTTGGGGCACCGGAAGAGCAAAGCATGCCACGAAGCCCCGGCTGCCCGTGGTCTGCACTCCAGGTACATTCAGTCATGCTGGCTGAGCATCTTCTGTGTCTATATAGCCTCACTGGGGTGGGATCTCTGTTCCCTAGGAGGAGCGGATCCTCAGCTAGGGCAAATCCACACAGTTTCACCAAAGAAGCGCTCTGTGACTTCACTCCCCGGTGCTGAGGGGACAGGAACCTGGCACAGGCTCTTTGGCAGCAGGGCTGTTGCAGGTCGCCAGAGCCAGTGCTCTCTCCCTTCCTCCACCACCTCATCCCCTACCCTGCCCCGCGGCCTGTCCGAGCTGGCGTGCGGAGCTCTGCTGGGCTCTGACCCTGTGTGGGCTCCGACCCCGTGTGGGCTCCGACCCCCGTGTGGGCTCCCCATGTGGGTGCTGCTGGCCAACCCCTCGGCCTCTCCCTGGGGTCGCCCCGGGGAGCCTGTGCAGAGCTCCTGGGGGAGCTCCAGCGTTACCTTTGGGTGGTGCTCTGCTCACTCAGGGACTGTTGCGTGGCCTTGAGGTAACTCTGCCTCCGAGCTGCAGTTTTCGGGGATGGTTTGGGGCTGGTTTCTGAGTCTTCACTATCGTCATCCCCCATGGCTTTGATGTAACTCCCGCTCCGCATGCGCCGGCACGGGATCTCGCTGTCTTTGTCCCGAGACAGCGTGTTGTTCCACTCCCCCTGAGGCACCTGCAAGAGCAAGGGGAGCATGAGCAGGTATGAGGGAAAGTGCCTCTGAGATCGGGGGGACCACAGGGGCTTGGTGACAAAGCCGACCCTCAGCTGGAGCATAATGGGAACGGGCAAAGCAATTCCTTTCTGACCCTCCCTTGACAGCTCATGCCAGGAGGATTATGTCTGATTGCCTCACTTTTAGCACATCTACCCACCGTTAATCCAACCACAACTGCAAACCAGCCTTAAATGGACCATGCTTACACAGTTGATTTAAGATGAACAATGCCAGACATAGTGAGAAGGGAAGAACCTCCCCAGTTTCGTGCTGGGCGTTGGGACAGGAGCGGCACACTCTTGCTTGATGCAAAGCCCATGCTCATTTAACGGGAAGTGCACACATTGCTCAGGCCAAGGCCAACAGGAGACGTCACAGACCAGGACCCATGGCTGGCTAGCTAGAACCCAGCCCTCCACAAGGTCCTTCAGAAGGTGTCTGGGTTGAAGGTGACTACTGACAACTGTAGGTCATTTTTGGAGACAAGCTGGGTCCTCACCTTCCCTCTGGAGCAGCTGGGGTACTTAACGTTTGTACTGGTATCTCTGTACAGAGTTGAAGAGCACCTTACATAAAGAAAACATTCCTGATTTCATTTATACAATGACTCTGCCATTAATTTAAGGCAGAAACAGTCCCTGTTCCCTTACTAGAGATGGGCAAGCTGCTATTTCCCACAAGAGATGTGAAACACAGAGCAAATCAAGGGACTACCATTATTTCACTGTCTGTCCTCTCCCGTGGAGGGTTTGTAGAGCTGACAGAAGGGCACAGCCAAGGCAGTCGGCCAGCAGCAGAACCAGACATCAGCACAGGACCGATCAGGACCAGAGCCACATGTGGTATGGGATAGGTCAGGAGAGACATGGGATAACCTAAATTGACCAGGAGAAAGTCTTGTTCTTGTGGCTAGCTCAGTTTGTAGCTGGTGTATAACCAACCCTTGAAATGAATAAATGTGGAAAAGAAGGAGCAAGGGATATTTGTCAGGACAAAAGCAATCTCTTTTAATGTTTCCTAAGAGGTTCCCTGCTCCAAGGTCTGTCCTACTGTTTTTGCCATCCCAAATGTGCGACGGTGTGGTCTGGCTTTGTGAGAGAAGGGCAGGCAAATGGGTCACTAGCTGCTGCAGAGCCCTGGCAAAGCCACTGGCTGCATCTGAGCTTCCATTGCGAGCCTGGGTGCTGCTGTCCTCCGTTTCCCCTGTCTCTCTGGGCAGCGAGGGGCTGCTGTGCCTGTTGGCAGGTACTACCCCTGGAAAAAGCCTGCTGCACTGGCTGCAGGCGCTGCAGCACACTGTGGAGGAGGGGGAGAGCTGCAGGTACCGAGCTTGGCTCTCTGCTCTGCCTTACAAAGAAGAGACCAGGAGAGCCCCAAGGCCCTCAGCTCTGCGGTGGGAAGCAGACTGGCTGGGGACCACTGAGTAGTGAGGAGTCTTGTGCTGAGAGCAGCTCATTCTGTCAAGAGCATCCACGTCTACTCTGCTGGATGGAGCTGCCGGATTTACCCAGCTCCCTGGGGAGCTGTGCAATTAATCAGCCAGTGTTTATATAGTGCTTTGGGAATGTAAAGAGCCATGTTGCAGCTAACTGTTATTAGCCAGAGCAGTTAAGCAGAGCCTACTTCCTGCCACCCTTCTTGTCTGCAGCAGGCCTGCTTTGTGGGAGCTGGAGCTGGGCTGAAGGTTCAACGTGCGACTGCTCCTGGGGTGGCAGGTAGCGTCTTCCCACTGCCCTGGAGCCCTGGGGAATGCCACAAGCAGGCTGAATCCATGCACAGTAGTTCAGCTCGCAACGAGGGACTTCTGTTCCCTGCCGAAGCTAGGGGTTCCCCCTTGCTCCCTCTGCCTGCTGTTTGCTGTGTCTCTTCAGAAGACAAGGGGTGACCCCAGTGCTCTGCTTAGCAGAGCCACGTAGCCTGACGGGATCGCTTGGGTGATGGGGCTCCCGCCATGACATGTCCCCCTGAGCCAAGAGCAGCCCACTGAGGCCACAAAGCGGAGAACAGGGGCATCACGTTGCTGGTGTGGAGTGAGTCCTGCACGTGGGACACAGACTCTGCCTGGCCTCCTTCCCTCTGCTGTTGCAGGTTTTCCCAGCTCCTTCCCCTTCTGCCCCTTGCAACGTCACGCCTGGCCATGGCCTCTGGGCTGGCTCCTTGCACGGCAGTGAGGCTGCCCAGGTAAGGATCTACTGTGTATAATCTTGCAGGCTCTTGGGTGAAATCTTGCAGACTTTTGCAAAGCGAGAGCGGAGTGCCCTTTCTCTTGCTTGTGTGAGCCCTCTCTGCACCCCAGCCCAGCTACACACACTGAGGACTCCCACGGGCCAGTTAGAAGGGACCACGCTGGCTTCAGTCGAGCCTGCTCCCTGGCACAGCCCTTGCCACCGGAGAGAGCTCTCCAGGTCCTTGGGGCTGGTTCTGACCTGTCCTACAGAATAGGCAGGAGCCTTTGTAAGCGCTTTTATACTGGCCACCTTGGAGTCACATCTGGCTGGATATTGGATTTTGCTTCCTGCCTTCTCCTCCGAGGGTGTACCAGGCTCCCACCAGCAAGTCTCCTGGGCCAGTGGGGGACAGGGGTGTTGGGGTGAGAAGGCCATTTCACCAGGGTTCCAGCAGCCAGGAAGTTCCATGCCAGGCGAGGGTGAGACGGCCACGGCCACGGTGCTGAGACCATCCCAGCGTTTCCCATTCCTCCAGAGAGCCTAAAGACAGGTGTCATTAAAACCTTGAGCTTTTGTGGTTACTCTGGTTCTGCTGCTTGAGGGTAGTGTCTGTGTCTAGATCAGCTCAGCAAAACCTAGGCTTGGCCTTTGTCACTCTCGACTTCGGGCAAAGCATCACCAAAGCCGGTGGTTTCAGTATCTCCCTTCCAGTGTTGCTTGTCGACAACAGCGTGAGTCAAGCGTCCCATAGCACTGCCTGTCCCATACAGACTCAGTGCAAAGCCCCTGGGACCTGGGTTCCCAAGGATGCTCCTGGGTGGAGTCTAGGAACAGCCTCCGGCAGCTTTCCTGTCGCACTGCGACAGTCCTCTGATCCTAACTGGGCTGCCTTGCTTCCCCTTTGTCTCACCTCTCCTCCACTTTGCACCCTGGAAAGGCAGTGATGCTGATGCCAGTAGCAAAGTTGCCCTCAAGGTGTTCCACATTCCATTTTAACAGCATCAAGGGCAAAAAAGATCCTTGGCAGGAAACTCGTTAAATCTGGTGTCCCAGTTTGCAGCAGCATCCTGGGCTGAGTTGCCAGTTGGCAGACAGAGCCCACAGAGACTCCCAAAGCTCTTGCTCCATGTGGCCCAGAGCACAGGATCAGTGTCTCAAAGGTGCTGTACCTGAAGGGACAAGCACTTCTAAAGCAGTGCCAGTTTCTGAGGTGCTCTTCAGGATCCTGCTGGGTGCTTCTTTGCATCTTCATGCACCTGAGAAACCTATTCCCTAGTCTCTAAAGCTCTGCAGTACACGTGAGGAGTCCAGAGCACACCCTGCTATCAAGAGACAGACCTCAGCAGTGGCCAAGGCAGCACCTCGACGGCAGTGCCTTCCATGGCAGCTGAGACTCTGGGCGCTGAACCCATGCCGTGCATTAAAGAAAGGACAAAATGATGATGAGAGCTGCCATGCATTGCATATTGGCCTTGCACAGAGAAGCTCCAGAAGTTCCTCACAGGAAGTGGGAGCCTCACTGAATTTCCTGCAGCTTTCCCAAATGTGGGCTTGATTCAGCACATGGTGGTTTTGTTGGTGTGAAAAGAGCGGGAATAAGAGAAATGCCAGGAAGAGAGCTCCCATGAAGGATTCGAGCGGATCCTGGGCCCATGTGCAGAGCTCTTGCGGGGGGCTCTAGCCTCAGTCCACATGGTGCTTCTTGGTGCAGGCATGTGGGATCCAAACTTGTATCCATCCATCCCTGGGAACTGGGCTTCACTGGCACCACCCTGCCATAATACTGCACTTTGCAGGAAAACAGGGATTTCTGGCTCTTTTGCCCTCAGCTTCATGAGCCAAGTGAGCAGAAGAAAGCAGAGGGTTCCCCCTACCCTAAACTTGCTTGGGACATTCCCAAACAGACAAACAGACTCTTAAGAGTGGGGAGCAGTGACAAGGGAAAATCCACCTCCTGGGCCGTAGGCCAGGATGGAAGAGCTGTGCTGTTCCCCCTGTTCGGGAGATGCTCGGGAGAAGAGAGACGGCAAAAACAAACGGTTTCCATTTGCACGTGTGCCAGCTCCAACATGCAGCCCATCCCAGTACACATGGACATGCACCCAAACACGAATGGACCCGTGAAGGCACACGCAGAGCTGGACGCAGAACGCAGGGATGTGTGTGCCATGCAGCCGGGCACCAATGCACGGATATTGAGCTTAATGAGGGTACCCTGCCACTCTCTCCAGGGCCAGATCCCACATGGGGTCCATACACAGCTATGTGGCCTCAGCCCTCTCCTCAAGGAAGAAAGTGGGAGCCTTGGATGCCAATCAGCCCAGTCTGCCCTTTTGGAAAGGGACCCTCTGAGAAGGTCCTGGATCAGCTTTCCTGCCCTGTGGGTTGGTGTGAGAGTAGCCAGGATCTGCGGAGTGACTGGCATTAATGGGCTGCCTACCTTGGCTGATGAATGCATATTTGGAGCTACTGGGGCTTAAAGGGGCTTCAGTATCTTCTGGCTGGGAGAGAGGCCTGCAAGGCTACTCTGGTGATGGTGCAGGCTAACAGTGCTCATGGTGTGACCCTGTCCCCTGGGGAGTGACCGCTGTCCCAGTGAAGGCAGGGCCCTTCATGGCCCCTCAGCCTCCTGCCATATGGCCCAGAGCAAGTGGGATTCTGACTGCCTTGCTGCTTATTTTGGGAGGTGATGAGGAGAAGGAAATAACACGGGCATGGGCCGCTGCACAGTATCTCTTCACGTACACCCGCAGTGCTGAGAGGTGAAGCACTGCCTCGGGGTTTTCCTTCCCCTGCTACACAGCATTCGTAAGCAGCGCAGCCCACCCGGAGCTGGGAGTACTGTCCATCCCTCCAGCGCCATGCTGGGGCCCGTGCGATGGGGCTCCGGAGGCCGTGCAGAACGCAGCAATGCTCCTGGGCCCTGCTGCCTCCTGTTCATCCCTGCTTGGCGCTTGTCCTGCTCCGGTCATCTCTCACTTCAGGCAGCTTTTTGGATATTGGGAGCCATCCCTCCCAGGCTCTTTCCTTCCACCATGCATAGGGTCCCCCTGAAGCAGAGGAGAGGAGAAGGAGGAAGGAACAAGGCCTCCGTCCCTTGAGGGCTATTCTCCAGCCCTCTCTGAGGACACTGGCATAGTCTTGAGGACTATTCCAGAGAAACCCACACAGGGTGGAACTGCACCCAGGGAAGAGCTGAGTGATCACTCACTCTCAGCTCCAACGATTGCGTCTGGAAATGGGCCTCCAGGAGCCTTCCTCTAGGGCAGAAGCAACAGAGGAGCAGGTAGCAAGGGGCACATGGCTTTGGAAGCAGATCTTTCCCACACACGTCTCTCCAGGCTCTGAGTGACATTTCCATCACTGGCTTAGGCCCTTTCCCAGGCTGAGGATGGATCTGGATGCAAGGGGCTCATTCTGCCCCCAGGACCCTGGGGGGACCCTGGGTGCTCCTGGCCCTGCGCCTTGTCCTCGGCAGGTCACACCAGGCATTTGGGTGCAAGGTCAGCCTGAGCAGCCGTGATCTTCTGCAGGGCTCACACACCGCAGCTGTGGACTCCGGGCCCTGGGGCTTGTCTGGTTTTGCTGGTGAGGCACTGCGAGACATGGGAGCTGGCCCGGGCCCTTGAGACACCATCACACCCTGTGGCATCCCCCAGGTTCCCCTCAAGCCATGCAGGGCGCAGGCTCACCCCTACCTGGACAGCTCCTGCCCTGAGCTTTGTGGCACAGGGGCTGCCGACCCCGCTCGATGCTCCGGGGAGGGTCAGGGAGGGGAGGTACCTCGGCAAAAGCTTCCTCTCAGAGTCAGATCCCTACCTGGCCGCTGCCTGCGTCGGTTGGCCCGGGGCTCAGAGGCTGTTCCCACCTCGGCGGGAGCTCGCTCGGCTGCGGCGGGCCGGCACCCGTTTCCTCCCAGCCGAACGGTGGGGCTGCCCAGCTGCTGGCTGGGCTCACGCTACCCAGCGGCGCCCACAGCCCACGGTCCGGCTGCCAAGAAACGGAGGCTCATTACATGGGTTGGGAATAAACGAGCAGGGCAGGCTCGTAGCCCTGCCTTGGCCGAATCCCCGGCGGTTTGAGAGCACCGAGCGAGGGGCTGCGGGGGCTCGTTGCGCTCGGGGCCGCCTCTGCTGGGCTGTTTGCACCACGCACAGAGCATGGACGGTGCCGCTGGAGATTTTGTCACCAGCGCTTTAGTCTCATAACGTTTAGCAGAAGGGAGGGCAAAGAAAAAGAAACCAGGCCAAGAACCTTTTGCTGATGACTTTCCTGATGTAATAAGTCCCTCCATAATTTGATTTGCAGAAGGGGCCAGCAAGATATTGGAAGCAGAGTGTGCTTCAATAATTCATTGCTCTTTAAAGCCTTCACGCCCACTGGCCACAGCCAGGGGATCCAGTGACACCTTTGCATTAAAAAAACAGATGTTTGAGATTTACATACATAGTCCATCTGATTATTCACCCCCATGCCTCCCCCCATCCAGGCCTGGCTTATTTATCTTCATTCCTCTCTCTAGGGCACAACCAGCTTTATGTTCTTCCAGTGACACTTTCTGAAGCCACCAGGCTCCAAGGTGACCTGGTGCTATGCGGGCAGGGGATTCAAACCCGTGGCACCCAGCATTCGCCATGCAGGCCTGTGCCATGCAAGCTGGGCGGCTGGCGTTGCTCTCCTCACCCCAGCGCCGCTTCCCTGCGCGGGGGCTGAGCCCGCAAACGGAGCCGTGCCCTGCTGAGCTGCTCGTCCTACCCGCACTCCCGGGAAGCTGTGCAGAGCGGGGCTTGCGGGGCACGCTGGCACATCCTTGCGACGCGTGGATATAAGGGGTTAAGCATCAGTTATTATTGTGTCCTCTGGATGGTGGAATCGCTGCAGTGCCTGGCCAGAGGCCAGGGAGCCTTCCTGTCAGGGTGGGACACAAGACACAGCCCCTCGGTCTATGTAACTCCCGAGGGGGAGCAGAACTGGCTCTGCGCGCGCAGGACTCAGGCTGCCTAAGAGCCGCCTTCACCTTGGCCTCGGCATCTGCAGGGTCTGGGTGGGCAGTGAGCGTGTGCTCAGGGCACAGGGCTCCCCCCGGGAATGGGGCCACAAAAGAGGATGCCGAGGCCGTGGGGCTGCGGGGAACGTGTGACCGTGGCCACAGTGAATCCTCCTCCATGGTGCTTCCATGTCCATGGGCGGAGGCTGAGAGGGCGCCCTGGGAAGGCGTCGCAGCTGAGGGAGCCGGACGCTGTCAGCACCGGTGCCGGCTCCCCGCAGGAGGTGACGCTCTGCACAGCTGGGGCCTGGGCAGAGCTTCAATCTCCTCCCAGCCTCCCCAGCACCTTCCTGGCAATGTGCCGCTGGGGGCTGCGGAGCGGCGTGGGCTCTGCTGAGCGGGGACCGGGATACCTCCAGCTGAAACATCTGGAGCAGAGGAGTGGTTTGATACGGTTTATCATCTGCCTGAGAGAAGAATATTCCCCGCCTCCTCCCAAGCCTGCAGGCGCCCCGTATGTGCAAAGCTACATCTCCCGCTCTGCACCCACCTGCAGGTAGTGGTAGGCCAAGTCTTGATGGCAGGACTTGGATTTCAGCAAGGCTTTGTCGATCGTGGCTGAGGCCTTCTGGCACATTTCCCGGGCATGGCTGAGTGTCAGGGTAGACCAGGAACCCCTCTTAATGTAGTTGGACTCATTGTTGATGGGGATATTGGTGCAAGGGGTGACCTTGAGGTCGTTATTGCTCTTGGAGGATTTCAGCATGTGCTCGCTGATGGTGTTGTAAGCGTGCATGAAGTACTTCGGCTGGCTGTGGTCTGGCTGCCGGCCCAGGGTCATGAGGCCCATTGGGTTGCGGTAGCTGCAGGTATCACTGTCTAAGTTGTCATCTGAACTCCACCAACCCGATATGTTGGATCTTGTTCTACGCTTGGGCTCAGAGGTCTTTGCCCGATCTTTGCTCTTGCTCCTCCGGTTCTGCTTGGGGTCATCAGCCCCCTTCTTTCCATTCACATTGCCTTTGGTGGGGCCCTCCAGAGACTGGGATTTGGCAAATAGCTTCTGGACAGAGTGGACAAGGTGTCGGATCCGCCCTGGGCTCTCGCTCCGGTGCTTTGCATCGCTCCTCTGAAACTGGAGGGTGCTGAAGCCATCTCTGTGGATGGGCAGCTGCTTCTCAAACTGGTCAAGGAGGTTTGCAGGCAGGCGGTTTATCTTAGTGGCTTGGGCATGGCTCGGAAAAGGGTTCTCATCTGGGACCTCAAAGTGGGAGTTGTAATGGATGCGGGGGAAAGTGCTGCTGTTGGAGATCTGGTTGTTGAGTGGAAGGAGGCAGTCACCATGGAGGGTATTCTGGGCTGGGAACCGGGGGTCCATGGTGTAGGAGTCAGTGGGGCTGAGGAGATAAGGATTCCTGTCCTGAGGGGCATAAAGAGAGTCCTGAGGGGAGTCCAGATTATCAGAGAGGTGGCGGCTTCTGTTATCTCCTAAGCCCTTCATGGTCCCGGTGTTTCCTAGAGCATTGCTCAGGGATGGTGTGGCAGAGCCTTTGCACGAGTGCTGACTCTGCTCCCCCAGAGGCTGCTCTGCACCTGGAAGAAGAGGAGAGATGCTCAGAGAATGGCAAAAAAAGCTGTCACTGATGCCCCCAGAGAGCCACTCCTCAGTGGGAGAAGATCTCCTGCAAGGACTGTCCCATCTCTAAAAGCAAATATCCCCAAGGTCAAGAGTCTGCCGAGAAATCACACAGCAGGAGGGGAGAAGAAGGGGCGTGAGAACCAATGATGGGAGAAGAACAGTGAGCAGAGGATGCAGAAGGAGAGGAGATGGGGAAGGATTCATTCTTTATAGCTGCAGCTTAAGTGCTTGTGTGCCCCAGTGCTCTACCACAAGCTGCTTAAGTAAGGATGCTGTGTCTATTTTTCTGGCCTCTGCACATATTTATTTTATGGAGTCCCTTCCTCAGCCTGTGTAACAAGGTCTAGCAGGGATACTGCCAGCAAATTACCATTCCTGTCCCATTTGCTCAGGGGGCTAGAGAAAAACCTGCTGTCATACACGGCATGCAGGCCTTGTCCGAGCCAAGGGAAATGAGGGGCCGCGCATCCGGCCTTCTACATTATGATTTGTGTTTCTGTGGTTACTGGATCTCCAAAGGCAACTGGCAGCCCTGCTCTGTGTGTTGCATAGAGCTGTGTTAATGCAATATGATGGCAAATGTCTCCCCTATGACAAGCATCTGGTTTTATGACATGCTTTACTCCAGGGGAAAGTGTTCCTGTACCTATGATGAGAGGGAGAAGTGTTTCTGAGCACTCAGAGCCTGACCTGAGAAGCTGTTTGCTGCTCAGCTGATCCTTCCCGTCTTGCCGCGTCACTCCTGAGTGGGATGTGACACCCTCCAAGCCTCGCCCTACATCCCCTGCTACGATCCCCCTCTGCCGCAGTGACAGGCTGGTCGTCAACAAGCCAGTCGGAGGGCACAGACATCCCTGTGGGACAGCACAGGGGGACTGCCAGACACCGGTGGCTTGGCAGCCACTAATCCTTTCAAAGGAGGGCTGCTCCAAACTGAAGGTTTCATGGGTGCTCTGACCCCATCCCGCTTGGCTCAGAGGGAACCTCCTCTGTGCTGGCTTACACAGGAAAAAAGAAAAAGACAAACTTTTGGAACTGCTTTTAGTTTTACATAGGTTGGTTTTCACAGAACCACAGAATGACTCTGCTTCCTCTTTACAGCCTTCCTTCAGATATTGGTATACACAGCTAAGTTCCTCCCTGCATATCCTCTTCTCCAGGCTGCAGAACCCCAGCTGTCTCAGCCTTTCCTCAAAGGAGAGTGATCCAGTCCCTTAATCATCTTAGTAGCTCTCTGCTGGACTCACTCCAGTAGATCCATGTCTTTCTCATCATGGGGAGTCCAGATTTGGACACAGTACTCCTGGTGAGGCCTCACCAGGGCTGAATACAGGAGCAGGATCACCTCCCTTGCCCTGCTGGCAATGCTCTTCCTAATGTGCTCCAGGAGCCCATTGGCCTCCTTGGCCACAAGGACACATTCCTGGCTAAAGACCAATTTGGCCAGTAGGACTCCCAGGTCCTTCTCTGCAGAGCTGCTCTCCAGTGGGTCAGTCCCCAGCCTGGCCTGGTGCCTGGGGTTCTTCCTCCCCAGGGCCTGGACCCTGCACTTGCCCTTGTTGAGCTTCGTGAGGTTCCTCTCTGCCCAGCTCTCCAGGTCCCTCTGAATGGGAATGCAGCCCCTGGGGTATCAGCCACTCCTCCAGTTTGGTACCATCAGCAGACGTGCTGAGCAGGTTCTCTGTCCCTTCATCCCGGTCACTGGGGAAGAAGCTGGACAGGATTGGAGCCTTACTGACATGAGGGTAGACAACATCCGCTGCTCTTCCCTCATGGAGCTGCAGATGATTGACCTGTATTTCCCTGGGTTAGCCTTCTTGCTATTTTTGAAGGTTGGAGTGACCTTGGCCTCAAACACCACTTTTTTTCTCCGTGAGCTTTCATATACGATAGAGAGTGGTCTAGCAATAATGCACATAGCCTAAATGATCTCTAACCCAGTCCTCCTCAACCAAGAGAGAGTCCTCCTTTCTCCAGACTTTCTCTCTTGTCTCCAGGGTCTGGGTTTCCTGAGGGCTGGCCTTAGTAGTAAAGACTGAAGCAAAGAAGGCATTCAAAAACTTTGCCCTCTCTGTACCCTGTGTCACGAATGCATCACCTCATTCAGCAGCAGACCCACATTTTCCCTAGTCTTCCTTTCAGTACTGAAGAAGCTATTCTTATTGCCCCTATCATCCCTCAGCAGACAATTCCAAATGGGACAATTTTTTTTCATACTTAAAACCCATGCAAAATTGCATGGTGTATAAATGAGTTATTCTACCTTTTAGTTTAGTTACACGTTTTGCTTTCATTTTAATTTAAGTGAAGCTTCAAGGCAACTAGCAAACACTGAAGCATTCTATGGGTATAAAAACAACTGAGAATTGGGGTCCTAGGCTACTTTTGAAATATCCAGGGCCCCAAAGCTTGTACATGTAGCTGAATGGCTGCTTCCTTGGATAAGATGAAGCCATTGCTCTGGGATTAGGGAGCGCCGGGGTGTGTGCAGAAAACTGTCTTCCGGTACTAGAATAATCTGACTGGTAGTCAGGACTCCTGCGTTCCTCTCCCTTTTCTGCCACAGATTTGGCTCTAATCTTTCTGAAGAACTTGTCATCCTGCATGCAGTCTGCTAAGCAAAAGCAGCTAAGACTGAGCTGACTAGGAAAGCAGAGTCAGAGAACACTGAAGGGAGATAGGAACTGACTGGCTTGTTTTCCTTGCTCAGACAGAGAAAAATGTATTCATGCTGGAAAGCAGATGGGATTTTCAATAATTATTTGGAAAAAAAAAAAAAGTGCATTTTATCCCATAGCTTGCTTGGGTTGAAAACATAATTAGAAAGTCTCCATCTTACCCTGTCACTCCCAGCACGTTGGCACAGGACAGGCCTTTTTAAAGCAGAGGTTCACAGAGATTAGGGGAGTCCAAGACTCCAGATCTCTCTTTCTGCCTAATTTTGCTCTGTGGGGAGTCCTGTCCCTGTTTAGCTGACTGCACTTCTAGGCAATGCCAGCTGTCCCCAGCAGCTCAGCTGCATGCAAGCCCATGCTACTGCACTGCTCTTGTCCCTGCGGATCCCTGTGGACTTCTCCTGTCCTGTTTCTCCTGAAAATAACACGGAGAAGCTGTCTGGCCCCATGAAGTGAATCCTTTTGCACTACTGCTGACCGAAGAGCTTCTGTAGAACAGGTTCTCACCCTGCACCCCTGGCCAAGTGAGTGGTCCTGCAGCTGGCCCAGTGGCCTTTAATGAAGGCCCTGTGCCCAGCCACCTCACCTGGCCTTTGAAGTGGTGTGGGAGAGATGATTTGGCCTTCAGGCCTCTTCACCAGCTGGAATGATTGGCATGGATAGTTTCCATATGTTTTGGTAATAACACGACAGTTATTCCAGGCTGAGCTGGAGGAACTTTGATGCTAAAGCAGCCCTTCTTGCCAAGCTGTCCAAGGCAATGTCAGCCTTGGCCGGTGTCCTGCTGCTCCCGGTTCTTGTGGACGCCTCCTTTTTCTCTCCCTTTGTGCTCGTCTGGACATCAGCCTCTCCGGAGTCCCTCATCCACAGGGGCAGTGCTCACCGGGACCAGAGGCGCATGCCCACTGGAGAGGTGTCCCCAGACGAGAGCCTCACACTTGTGCCAGACGGCCCTGCTCCTGCCCTGTGCACCCTGGCATCAATTCGGTGGCTAAAGGGCTGTGACAAGAAAGCCGCGGGCGAGGCGCTCAGATCCAACAGTTGTCGCTTCTGAGAAGGAAGGGACCTCTGGGCAGAAGAGAACAGAGTGTCCAAACTGAACCATCTCTCTTGTCCTTTAAATTCCATGTTATGTCCATGCTATGAATGGACAAGCTCGACCTCGCCTGACTCAGAAGGGAAGCTCTGCAGATGGGGGAGCCCAAATGCTCCCTGCATCCTGAGGGGTTCTGCCCGGGCTAAACTCCAACCACCATGGCCTCCTTCTGCCATCTTTGCCTGCTGTGCCCTGACTCCGATCACCCATCAAGGTCCTTTTGCTGCAGCGTGGCTGCTGCCAGCCACCTCAGCTCTCCTGGTGACTGTGCTTCCCCCACCATATACTAGGGAGTAAGACAGTCCCTAAGGAAATGATGCAGCTGCTGATTTGATTCTAATGGGATGTCTCTGGAAATTGATAGTAAATGCATCTTCTCATGCCAAAGGCAATCAATATTAAGGCAGAAATCTCTGAGGCAGTCCTGAGAGAGCCCAGTGGCTGTTTGCCGTGCAGCACGTCAGCATCACTGCTTTCGTCTTCCCTGGGCACTGGATTCCAGAATGAAGCAAAACTGCCTTAGGATTAAAAATAAATACGGAAACGAAATGAAACAAAATGAAATGAAATGAGATGTAAATGAAAATAAATGAAATGAAAGCCTGCGCACACGGAAGGAGAGGGGCCAGGGGCTGGACTGGCTCTGGAGAGGCTCAGGGAGCAGAGGGGCAGGAGGAATGGCTGGAAGGACGAGATGGAATGAAGGAAGAATGAAGCTTGTGCCATGAGCTGGAGGGCTGAGAGCTGAAAGGACAGGGATCTGGGGAGGCCAGGGAGCTCCCTGCCTCCCACGCTGGAGAGCTCTTGCCGATGGAGGACGCTTGTTTCTGTACGGCAGAGAATTTATCCCTCTCTTTTCCTCCTCCAGGCTCTCGCGAGGCTGCCAATAGGCCCTGATCCTGCTGCCTGTCCTGCCTGCTGTGCAGCGCTGATGCTCCGTGGAAGCTGCTGCCACCGGCCTCGCTGCGGGCCGCGCGTGGCTCTGGCGCAGCGGGAGGCAGAGCCCTGCGGCGCTGGTCGGGCTCGGCTCAGGTCAAAGCCCCTCTGGGCTCCCCTCCCATTCACTTCCCCACCCCACTGAGCTTGCTGCGTGCTCTGTGAGCTGTTCTCCCTTTAAGATGGATGAAACTTTTCATTACATTTCATTTCCTTTCTGCAATCCTTGTCACTTCCTCAAGAGGTGGGGTTAAAGGAGGAAAAAAAAAAAAAACCCAAAGCCTCTTCTCCACCTTTTTTTTTTTCAATTTGGAAGGATGAAAAAGCTTGGAATTAGATTTTCCAATCCCATGACCCTTGCAGCTCGCAAACTGAGCAAGCGCTGTCCAAGGGCTGTCTCCCAGGCCAGTCTCTGAGTGCCCCCTGCTTGCTGTGCCCCTCTCCTCCCCTCTCCCCGTCACGCTGGCACGGGGAGGAGATGCACAACCCTCCCCTCTGTCCCTTGGTCACGGCTTCCCACCGGGGAGGGCATGGAAAGGAGGTCAGGCACTAATAGGGCCTTGTCAGACCATTAAGAAAGGCTGCATCCTTGGGGCCAGAGGAAGGCTCTTGCTTTGCTACACGGCTCCGTGACCTTCCTTCCCCTCAGCATGTGCTTTCTTTCTGGGTCCCCGTTCCTTTTCCCAGGGGCTTTGCTGGTTTGCTGGAGGCCACAAAAGTACAGCATGTGACTGGCCCTGATCTGTGGCACTTTTGAATCTCCACATCCATAGTGAGCCATGGTTGGAGTCAGCTTCTCCAACGCGTTTTGTGAAGCTCTGGGCAGCTGCGGAGGTGCTGGAGCGGCCTGTTGGCAGATCGAGACAGGCAGCACCAAGCTGATGATGCACAGCAGCACATCCTGCAAAATACGTCTGCAGCTCCAAGGACTGAGAGGCAGATGTGACATCTCAAATGATGCAGGAGATGATAGTCCTTCGTGAAGCTTCCTCTCCTTGCCTGGCTGATGGCTGCCACCATCTCCCTCCAAGAGAGCCCACAGTTGCTGTGCTCATCTACTGCGCGTGGGAGATGGGACCAGTCTAGGGGCTGCTGAAGCTAGAGGGAGATGGTTCGCCCCACTCCAGGAAGGCTGAATCACATCTTCACTGTGAGCTGAAAAGCCTCTGTGGATGTAAAAGATACTTCATGGAGTGCAAATATTTGTTCTGCCATCTCTTCTTAACAGCAAAGGGATTAGGCTGGCCTGTGCTCTGGACAGTGCAGGAGATAATCAAAAGGCACTGGACAGGGAGGAAAAGCCAGCTGCAATGTGTAGATACTTGCAAGCAGTATTTTCCTAGCTATCTCTTCTGTCCTGACTGTCATGTCCTCACTCAGCTCCTGCTTGTTGATCTCAGCAGTTGCCCCGACAGAAAGCCCTATATTTTATGGACAGTTACTGTGGCTAGGTGGGTTCTTAAAATGTTGGTGTGTAGCTCCCGGCAGACGGAGCAAAGGAGGGCTCTGCCAAAGGGTGAGTTGTCCCAGAGATACTTACCTGTCTTTGCAATCTTGAAATATCACTAAAGTTCCTGCTACCCAGGCTGGATCACTCTGGTGGCAATTCCAGTCTGAAATGTCCTGCCCTGTTTATCCTGCGCACTGGAAGATCTCCTTCCTCCTTGCCATTCCTGGAGACTAACTTCTTATTTTGGAGGTGCCCCCACCAGCCTGTGCTCTGTGTCCTTGAGAGCACAGCTGCCCAGGCTGCTTTGGCCACGGTTCCATCTCCATCACCCCACAATAATTCCTGTTGCCCCAGTGCGGAGAGGGCAGCAGAAGGTGCTTGTCCGGCCAGAGGACCACAATTCCACAGAGACTGCTACTTGCATAAGAACAGGCTCAAGCCCCAAGAGCAAAGCCAGCCTTGCCTCTCAGAGCTGCTTTCTGCTTCGGGCTGTTTCCAGGGTCCAATTTCACTTGGCGATTACCCAGTGCTTACTTTTAAAAAGCCTGGCAGAGTGATCTGATGCTGGGGATCGCCCAGGCAGGTCCAGTCCTTTTCAGTCAGGCCTGGTAGGGCACAGAGAGCACAAAGCATTTCACTCATCCGCTGCCGTGCTCCAGTTGTGCATCTGGGGTGGCAAGCTGTGTGTGCGGCTGCGGGTTGTGCGCGGGTGTTTGTGAGCGGCTGCAGCTGGTGGGCGCTCTAGAGACCCAGGTGTGGGCACTCTGCGCTGCGGGCGCTTCAGCGCCGGGAGAAACCGGCGAGCTGCAAGGTGTGTTCCCGTGTCTGCATTTCAAGCCAATGTCCTTCACCTCCTTCCTGACGCAAAGGGTGCTGGCTCTGCGCCTCCTTGCCTTTTACTATAGGCTTGGCACATCTTCTATCCACAAGCTCCATGCCCTTTCCTTGGACAATCTCCACTGCAAACGCAGCCGTGGCTGGGCTGACTGAGAGCTGACTTGATCCAGAATCCGGCACATGCAGAGCTTTTCTTCCTCCCCAGCATCACAGCTAAAAGCATTGTTCCTCATCTCCTTTGCTTCTGTCTCCTCTCCGCCTTTCTGCCTCCCCCTCACAGCTTAGCTGTAGTTTTCCTGCTGCTCCCATTGCTCTCTGAGGTTAGTTTATAGTCGTGGTGAAAAACGGCAGCAGGGCTTCCTGACAGCTTCTGAGCTTGCCGCCTGGGGATGGCCAAAGCTGCTCCCCAGCTGGCACTGCTAGCCTGGTGGGCCTAGTGCAGGAGGAGCCCACCACCGCGGCTCCTACGAGAGCTCGTCTCTCTCATCCCAACCTCTGCCACGTCCCATCCGAAGAACATTACGTGCCACAGACACGCTGCCCTTGTGCAAACCACCAGGCACAGAGCCAGGCCTGGTCCGGAGAGCACCAGCAAGAAGCCAGAGACTCTCAGCTCAGCTTCTTCGCTGGTGCTGATAGAACCTCCAGCGCGGGTGCACCTGCAGAGGACTGGCTGGGCAGGGCCGTGCATCGCTGACACAGGGCTGGCAACGAAGGGCCGGGGGCCGTTCCGGTGGACAGAAGCACCAGGAGAAGAGGCAGCCCGTGGCGCGGGGCTGCTGTGGGATTACCCCCACGGCGGCGAGGCGGCAGGCACCCTTTGGAGCCGACTAGTCGTGCTCTCTGCTGCTGAGCTGCCAGGGATCCGCGCACCACAACCTCCCACGTAACCGCAGCCCAGCCATCCAAGCCGGCTGCAAACACATGGGTGGCTTTTATATATAGAAACCAAGCAGTGTGCTAATAACTACCTAGATAAGGAATAAATGATTCGCAACCAGCACGAGAAAAATGACTCCCCACACCCCGCCGCCAGAAGCTTAAAAAATTCTGTGCTGTTGTGTACGTGACGTCAGTCTGCCTACATGCATGATTTCAAATGTTCCCTGAATTAGCAGGAACACTTCATGTAGCATTCAGCTGGGGGGGAGCCGGCTTCCAGGGTGTTACATTAATGATGATTCAAAGAGTTCAGAATTTAATCGCAAGGGATAAAAATAGCAGACTTCTACTCAGAACAATTCGGTGGAAAACAGGCCTTCCTCCAGCCTCTGCTGCTCCTTTTCTCCCTGGGAGTTTTCCCACTGCTTCCGGGGAGCTTTTTCCCAGGCGCAGAGGGAGTTGCAAGTCCAGGCAGCAGGCAGTGCTGCCTGTCCTGGGGTGCTGGGAAGAACCGAGGCCGCGTTCTCCCAAGGGAGCTTAATGCCCCCTGGGCTTTCCCGTAAGCTGTGTGACAGCATCATCAGGAGGACGAAGGTGCAGGGGACTTTTCCCTCTTGCTCCCCATACAGCTAGGGATGATAGAGGGAGAACCTGCCAGTCCTGCCCTATTTAACTGCGATACCTCCTCAGCACATGGGCAAATTGCTTTATGGAGGCAGGTCCATCCCCATCGCCTGACGGTGTCCCAAAGGCCACCCTGCCCACACATCCAACCTCCAGGCAGCTAACAGGTCCCAGAACAGCTACACTGGCAGATGAGCTCAAGAAAGCACACAGCACTAAGGTTTCTGAAAGCTGCCAGGTACTATATGGTTGATGGAGGGACCTATTCACATCTCACATCACATCTGCATCCGTGATTTCGGCCTTGCAATTAAGGAACCTGCACACCCCGCCTGGAGCCCTCGTGGCAGGTGAGAAGTGCCACAGGGGCCCTGAGCCTCCCTGCAGAGCTGTGGAGCGTCTCTGCCCGTCCCTCGGTCAGAGGGCCATCTCTGCCAGGACCGCCACCGATGCCTGCGGTGATGGGGATGGACTGGGTCTGGTTTGGGGCTAAGCAGGAGGAAAAGAATCACGTTCTTCCTTACATGATCTAGAGATCTAGATAGCTTTTTAAAATTATTTTTTTTATCAACACAGCCATTTTCTATGAAAATCAGTGGCTGCAATATGACAAAGATTTTTGACTTCAGATATTGAATACACTGGAGGAGCAGATTAACTCTTGAGAGAGAGAAATTATTTTCATGCAAATGTCCCACATAATATAACCAACTCCAAGGGAACAAACTCCCAGAAACTACACCACCTATTTGATTGTCCCTAAATAAAAGTTTCTCAAAGCTCTCCAGAAGACGGATCTACTCTGAAGAAGGAGATGCAAGGCACTAAGTAGGTCAAATGAGAAATGAAATACAAAGGAAAAGATACGAAAGGAAGAGTTTTCAGGAAGAAAGCAGGAAATCTGATGAGCTGGATTGGAAGAACCAGGGAAGTGAGTGAAAATCACTGAATTTTGAACCGTAGCTACAGTCTCTGCTCTCTTGCAAGGTACTCCACGCACATATGGGTGACAACATGGTGCATGTTCCAGATTGTCTGGAAGAGCAGTTAATGAGACCATTTGGGAACAGCACTGATCTGTTTTGGTCAGTATTGTTCAAGAAACCTGGAGGACTGAGTGCATTAGTAAATCCCTCCATGGAGCAGGCAGAAGATGGAAAGCCCTTAGCATGAGCCTCTTCTGCTCTACAGAAAATGCTGTAATTCTCGGGGATTGAGATTTTCCATAGATACATCAAGAAAATTGTAACAGAAAAGAACACAGGATGCCTTATATGTCCTCCTATCTTCCCACTCTACCTCAAAACGCTGCCAAATCCTCCTTTCTCACTGCTACCAAAGTCAGAAGCTGCTCCAGGACCAGTGGCACTGGGAACTAGAGCAGGTGATGGGGAGGTGGAGATAGCTGGGAGGACAAGGACATGCTTCTTGCCCTAAGCGTTTGTGACACAGCAGCAACAGGATGCTCTGGATGGTCATTGCTGTTGTGCCACCAGATCTCCCCAGCTTTAGAAAGATACTGCAGAGTGCCAAGGCAGAGGCTCCTCTTGCCTAAACATCCAGCTGAAACTAAGTGTTAGGCTGTTTGTGCTTGGGATGCAGGAGTGAGACACCCTCTTGCAGTGGATTTGCTCAGTGTTTGAGACAAAGCAGCTCATGTTGCCAGAGGGTCCTGGGACAGGTGGAAGTGGGTGGGAAAAATGAGCAGGTCCCTCCATCCTTCCTCCCAGGGAAGAGAGTAAAACTCTCCTGAATGCCTCCTGCATGCTCAGAGCTGCAGGAGCCCTTCCTTTGTCTCAAACTAGGTCAACGCGGAGGTGTGATGTTACTATAGCAATCGGTATTAGATTTCATAACTTTATTTTAGTGACGGGCATGTTGCAGGATTCACTACTAGATGGAGGGAGGGTTGTCACTGAAACACCCTCCTCACTCCCGTTGCCCCAGCCTCCCTCTCCTTGCCTCTCCCTCCCTCTCTACCGTCCCTCGTACCACATGCACAGAGCTGGCTCATTTCCCCCATCCCTTCTCCCTTTATTTGCTTCTGAAGAGCCCCAGTTTCAGCCCTGGGTCATACTGTACCTCTGGCAGCTTGCTAGGTTTTAGGATGAAGCCAGATTCAGCATCCCATGCACCTTGGGTCTCTGTGGGCTCCAGAGCTGTCCCTCATGAAGACCTATCAGGCAAAGAGAAAAGAGAAAACATCCTCAGCTCACAATGACCACCATCTTCCTGCCAAACATCCCTGGCCATAACTCTGATAATATAAAATCACCGAGGACTAATTTACGACCAGTTTCTTTACATTAAGTTCTAGCAAATGCACAGAGGAAATGCTAGAAAGCATCCTAAGAGGCAGAGGCACTTCTTGTGGGAGATAGCGGGTTGCATGCCCCTTTGGCTTGCATGTGGATTAAAACAAAGGACTGGAAATCAGATAGGTGAGGAGCAGAATACGCAAAATGTCCAGGCTCCCTGCGCAGGGGCACAGGGCTGGGCTGATGCCCTTATGGGAAAGTGTTCTTTGGCATTCCTCCACTTGCTTCTGTGTCGCAAAGCAATCCCACAGGGAACCTCCCTTGCTGCCCGTGGTTGTATCTGTATTTCTTAGCCGTGCCAGCAGCTTACTGTCCTGAGCAGGAATGGTCATATAGCTCTCCGTACCTTTTATTCTGACTTCCTCTGCACCCGGTGAGAACAGAGTTTTGAAAGGCAAGAGGGACAGTTTTGGGGATAAAGCATTTACTTTCACCTACCAACGTTCCCTATTAAACTTTTGCTTTAATGACCTACACTGTAAATCTCTTCTGGCTGGTCGCTAGGTGCTACTGTATCGCAGTGAAAATGTTGTGGTATTTTCCTCATTGTCATGCACCATCAACAAGCACTGCAACCAACCGAAAAAACACTCCCTGTATGAAAGCAGAGTAAATAAATATGGGAAAAATACCAATGTTTCTTAATGTCCTCTAACACCTACGCATCACAACAGAGAAAGCATCCTGGGTTTTCTTATCAGTGAGATTAAATATTGTTTGGGGTTTACGTTAATTAATTTTCAAGGTAGACTTGTGTGTGCCTGTGTTTTCTCTTCAGTACCAAGGAGATGTGGGAACAGGGCTGGGACAATCTAGGGCATTCAGTCTTCCATCACTGAGAAGTAAGTGGTAACAGCAGCATGGGAACATGGAGAACTTGGCCCTTTCCATGATGGTATTTCTCTTGCATCCTAGTTGAATATACGACAGTCTATCCAGTCTTAAGGAGGCCTCCCATAGCTGAAAAGGGATTACGCTGTGGAGTAGTTTACGCAGATTAAGATGCTTTATGGAAGGATGGACCAATCATACAAACCTCAACAGTTTTCTAGGAAAGCTGGATCTGAGTGGTGCGTTTGATTCCCTCTTTGAAGGAGCGGAAGACCAAACCAGTGCCATAGCGGCAGTAAGAGAACAGGAACTCTGTTCCCACAAAGAAGAGTTGGGTCCCTCAGTACACATGACATCCTACTCTCACAGAAGCACCATGTCACCCCCCTGGAGAAGATGTTTTCTCCCCAAGATAACTCATTCTTGGGGACTTTACAGACATCCCAGGTGCAACGTACGCTTGGATAATCCTAGGGGGACCACGTTTCCTTCCAAACATGCTCAGTGTTCCTCCTTACAACCTGTACCAAGGAGGGAAAAGCTGGCTAGGCAGATAATTTGCAGGCAGAATAAGAGGACTTGCTGATCTGGAGGCATTCAGAGATGGCATCTAGAGGCATCTACTCTTCTAGGGGCATCATCCAGAGATGATTTAGAAGCATCTACTCTTAGGGATATCCCAACAAATAGAAGGATGGAAAGCCTGGGCAGAACAGAAGACTGCCCTCCTAAATGCAGTACAGAAACCCTTCCCCTTCCCACTAGCTCTACTCTTTGAACCTCACCAATGCAGAAGTAAAAGCTAAAGGAAAGGTGCATGCTCTGGCAAAAGCACATGCCCATATGGTGACTCTAGGTATGGTGGCTCTGGATGCTGCAGACAGTCATCCAGCAGCAATCTCTCCAATGTCCCCCAAAATTTTCACGTCTGTCCCCATATGACAATTAATTCCCAATTGCTAGTGGCTTGCTTTAGGATTGAGACAGCAACCTAGACAAGCACAGATTCAGTGTTCCTGTATCCCTGGCTAGTACTTCCCCAGCATCCCTGGCTAGTACTTCCCACAGCCATCCAGCACCAGCGTCAGTGCGACTAGAATTCATCAGCAAACCTATTGCCCCTCGCACTGGTGCCACCAGCACAGTGACGAAAGGGGAGCAGTATATGCCACTAGAGCCCACCACTAAAGTTATTAGCATCTGCTTGCAATGCTCTCAGCATCCCCCACGGGTGCACAAGTATCCACTGTCAATGTCCAGCATGCTTCATCACCTCTAGCAGCAGCTGGTGCTGGAAGGATCTGCTCCCAGTACTACCATCACCCATAACCTCATTATCTGTCACTCTCAGAATATCCCAGGGACCCCTCTAGGAATGCTACCGTGGGACTCCTCAGCACAACGTGGCTCTGATGACTGGCCTTCAGGTTTCTACTCACCTTGCAGCTTTCTCAAAATAAAAGATGTCATTGAGACTTTTGAGGAAGGAATCCTTTTGTCTGTAATACTGCTTCTGTCTTTGCATGCTTTAGCTGCACCAAGAAAGCAGTGCTATAATTATCCTTAATTAATATTAACGCCCCATGAAATACAACACGTTGGGGCATCAACGTCCCAATAGAAATACAAATGAACAATTGTGCCACCAGCACAATTGCATTACATTAACTACCAAGGATCCACCTCGTCCCCCTCTTTCTCCCATTCTCAAGGGGTGGTTGGGCATGTCATGCCTGCTACATGGAGGTGATGGCATGAAGGGGATGTGTGCGAGGACACACTGCTACAAGAAGCAGTGTAACTTCAGCCAAGTAGATACTAGGCTGAGGGAGGGCGGGCTGGGGGTCCTGAACTTCCAGACCATGAAGATGCTGGGTGCTGCCATGGGACTGCACAGGGTGGTTTGTCTCTGTGAGCTCCTGTGCTCTTGTTTGCTCAAGTCTGTTCTGGTGATGTTCAGACTTCAATTCCCTGAATGATTCAAGACACCATCGGTGAATCAAAGCCACAGCTGTTTTGCAGCCAAATCTCACTCTAGAAACACAGTCACTTTCTGGGCCTTGCTCAGCCCTGGTCTTCCTGCAACCCCAGGGCTGCAGTCAATAGTGATGGCACCGAGACAGGGCAAATAAGTGCAGAACTATTATCCAGATCCCTGAGATCAGTTCTTAACTCTCCCGAGTCTGGATGTTCTAGGATACCAAGCTACCCAGAGTAACTAGTCTGCTTGCAGCCAGGGCTGCAGGTCACCTGCAGCGTGACGTTTGGGAGACTCTGTTCTAAGGTATCCAGTTGTGATGTGCTGTTCTCCAAGGCTGCCAAGACTGATCTACATTTTGTTCCTCTGCAGCCTGAGGTTGGCACTTGCCCAGCTCCAATGCAACTTTCCCTTTGGCTAGTACTTTAAACCAGCGGGATCAGCACTGGGAATTTTTCTTTTTTCACACCACAGGACACAGACCTGGAACAGCAGCACCATCCCCAGAGAGCCTTCCTCATCATTTCAATTGCTGTGAAGGACCAGCTATAGGATGGCCGTGGTTACAAGGTTTTACAAGGGAAATAGAAAATATAACCTGACGTTCTGTAGCCCATGTAGTTCTTATGGCCTTGAAACAGCCTGGAGAGGTCCTTTAAGAGGAAATGATTGTGTCTCATGGCTGGCCTTAAGATCCCTAGTATTTTCAGGTATGACTGAAGCTAAGTGACAGAAGGTGGCCCTTCTGTTTAGACCAGGGATCCCATTGCCTGTTTGGGTTGCTAGATGAAGCCCTGGGGATGGTGTTTCAGTCATGTCTGAGGAGAGGAAAGCGAAGCCTTCTCACATGGCAGCAAACCACGAAGCGACCAACGGGCTCTCGCCTCCAGGCAGCCACTCCGGGCTCATAGCAGTTCCTGGGAAGGCGTAAAGTGTGCTGGGATTTACTGAGCTAGTGAAAATCCTGTGAAATGTTAAAGGCTCAAAAAGCAGATTTTCACCCTGGGTCGGTGGGGCCTCTGAAAAGGGAGGTCCCTCCCAGCCTTCCGAAGGCTGTTCCCTCACCGCCTTCTTCTTCCCTTCCAAACTTCAGAAGAGCTTCAGCAAACTTCCCGTCTCTGCTTCTTGTTAAACCTGAGAAGAAAGGAAGTCCTAGTGTCAGTGAAGCAGCGAAGTGACCTGTGTGTGTGTCTGTGTTTCCCAGTCAGCCCCATGCTGCATACTGTCATTTTGCAAAGAAATAGAAGCAAGCATCCATGTGAACGTATTGAGACCCTGTGGCATGTGAGAAAAGGCTGTGACCCTGGGAGGGAAGGTCCTGGGAGCTCAATACTGTAGGAAGAGAGGAGAAAAACAGCTCCAGCACACACCTTGTCAGAAACGAGTGAAGAACACAGCCAAACTTCCATTGATGGCAAGAGCTATTGAAAATGCAGTGTGCCCTTCTCCCTGTTAACATCTATAACTCAAGTTCTCTCTGATGCTTAGATTTATAGACTGAGAGCTCAGCTATAATGATAATAAACTTCTGTGCTGCCCTCCCTCACAAACCAGGCCACAACATCTCACTGTATAATTCCACTGGCAGAAATAATGAAAATAAATGTACGTGTATTCTTGTACCTCTAATCCCCAAAACAATTTCTCTGGATAAAGCAAATAGATTGAGCTGCTTCATGTCTCTGAGCAAGAAATAAATTTTGTATGAAGGGTGGTTGGGGTCTGATTTGAGAGTTATCACTGCCTCAGCTTCAAGAAAGGAAAAAAAAACGAGACTGCGGAGGGGACGTTTGTTCATAAGTGGAGAGGTTTGTAGCCAATATTACGCTTAGTCTGAAAGAAGTATGAATGAAAATACTTGCGTGTAGAAATACCAGAGGAAACAGTAGGGCAAGGGCTGAAAGGATGTTGAGCACTGCTACCCTGGGATGTGATGGACAGCGGTCAGGCTGGCGGGCAGCGAGGGACGTGTTTGCTCCTCGCGCTGAGGCCAGAGCTGAGCCCTGCCAAGGCCCCACACAAACAACCCATCAGCAGAAGAGCTGTACTCAGGTCACGACCGAACGAGGAAACAAGGTTACAGAACATTGCATCTGTTATTCCTCGTTCTGCTCTCCCGAAAGAAAGATATCCTGAACAAGAAGGAAAAAACAACAATGAAAAAAATGCACTAACCTTGCCTAAGATTTATGAAAGTTACAGTAAGCAAGACGCTGAGGAAATAGGCCCTCCCACAGTAACAGCTGACTCCTAAGGCGTATAGAAGGCCTATCAAAAAACAAGTACAACATGGTCACTTAGGAGAAACTCCAGAAACATGGGGAATTCTCATCATCACTGCTGCTTTCTTTTTCCTCTCCTCTCCTCTCCTCTCCTCTCCTCTCCTCT